>UCOH01012724.1:0-21448 GCA_900474275.1 Synergus japonicus
AAGTCTTAACCGAGGGTAAACCTTCTTTGATTCTGTGTCGTTTGCGTAACTTAAATGATGGAACTTGCAGTGATGCAGTTCTCAAATTGATTTTTTTGGAACAACTTCCCAGTCAATCGCGCGCAATTTTAGCTTCTTCAAAAATCGATGACTTGCAAGAACTTGCCGAATTAGCCGATAAGGTTGTTGAGGTTTCGAATCCAAATAACTCGTTTATCGCAGCGGTTTCCACCAACATCCCCGGTTCCTCTAAGCAAAATAAATCGGATATGGATAAATTAAATGCTAAAGTCGATCGTCTGGCTTCACAACTTGAGCTTATAATCTCTACTATAACACGTTCGCGTTCACGTTCGCGTTCTCAGTCTAGAACTGACAATCAAAGAAAGCCCAAAACTGAATTCGACATGTGTCGCTTGCATCGTAAATTCGGAGATAAAGCGCGTTTTTGCAAGAAACCCTGTTCTTGGCAGAGTGACACACAGTCGGAAAACTAGCTGGAGCCCACGTTGGTGACGTGAATGTTCGGGTTCCTATTAATTCAAAGCGTCTCCTGATCCGTGATAAGAAATCCGGAAGAAAATTTTTAATTGACACCGGTGCAGACATTTCAATCCTGCCCATTGCCAAAAATTCGGAGAAACGTCCTTTAGATTTTAAACTGTTTTCAGCTAATAACTCAGGTATTCAAACTTTTGGGGGAACTATTCTATCCCTTGATCTGGGTCTCCGTCGTCCTATAGTGTGGAATTTCTGTATTGCGGCAGTTCCTTACCCGATAATTGGAGTTGATTTGCTAGATCACTACCGTCTTCTGGTTGATGTCCATGGGAAAAGAATTATAGATCCTCTTACTAACATTAGTTCTATCGGGGGAGTTGTTTTCTCTGATCATGCCTCAATCTGCATCTTTCAGTTGACTTCCAGATTTTCGCAAATCTTATCTGAGTATAAAGAACTTACCGGACTTTCACAATATATTCCTTTGCATTCTAGTAAGGTTTTCCATCACATTGTTACTCAAGGACCACCAGTAGCAGAACGTCCTCGACGCCTCGCACCTGACAAGCTCAAGGCTGCTAAAGCAGAATTTAAAAAACTGTGCGAGCTCGGAGTCTGCAGACCTTCAGATAGTCCTTGGGCTAGCCCTTTTCATCTAGCCAGCAAAAGCATTTTTTCTTCAGTTGACCTAAAACGAGCTTTTCAGCAGATTCCTGTGGCTCCTGAGGACATTCGTTTGAGGCTATTAAATACTTCAAATATTTTTTGGAAGGCAGGGAATTTAAACTTTTGACGGATCACAAGCCCTTGATTTATGCCTTCATGCAGAAATCTGAAAAAGCTTCTCCATGCCAAGCTCGACAACTCTCCTTTATCGGTCAGTTCACTACTTGTATCCAGCATGTTGCCGGTGTTGAGAATATTGTGGCTGACTCTTTGTCTCGTATTGATGCTATACGATTGCCGACTCAATTTAGCCTCATCGAACTTGCTGAACATCAGGAAACTGATGAGGAGCTCAAAGAGTTGTGTAATACTCCTGAACTCAATGCAAAGTTAAAGCGTTTCATACTTGGTTCCGACCATGTAAGCTTGTATTGCGAATCTTCTAGTGACGACCTGAGACCTTTTATTCCGAAGTCTCTTCGTCAACGGATTTTTGAGCTTTTCCACAGCCCTGCACACCCTAGCGCTAAGGTTGTGACGTTGCGTTTTTGTCGTCCTTTATTGGACACCTAAGCAACGTTTGTACTTTAGGAAACTTCTATTATTTTTGCCCTACCGGACGCTTCAGTCGAGCCAGGGTCAGCTTTAAGGGCAAGAAATAATTTAATCGTTGGTTTTTAACAAAATTAAAGAAAACTATATTCTTCCTATAAAACTACAATTCTAATTAAAAGCTAAATGAATGATTTGACTGAATGGTAACAAATGAGAATGATGACTTATTATAAAGGTGTGAGTTTTGTGTGTGCGTGAACGAGCGGGTGTCGGTGAGTAAGTGTGTGTGAACCTAGTCTGTCCCCTGTACCTGTAATGTAGAGCGAACAAATATTGTAGTGACGTCGTAACGTAAGTCACGTATCACCGGCGGTTGAGACGGATATTATCTCCTGTGTCCTTCTCTCTCTGATAAACGGTATTACGGAACGGTGCGGAGAGAGAGAGAAAGACGAGGGAGATTTCTTTAATTTACTTTTATTTATTTCGACTTTTAAAACCCCAGGTGTGGTGTCAGACAGGAACGACTATAGATTGGATTGACTCCTTAGAATCAATACAACCCTTATCTCTAAGGTTGGCCATGGGGGTGCCCGCTAGTCAAACTTGGAGTGAGTTTTTTAGGACGGTATTTTCAACGGAGAGACGGGATTGAATCAGGGGTAGGCCAGGTTTTTGGGCTGACGTACCCTCTTTATCTGATAGCTGGCCATGGGGGTGCCCGCTGGTCAGGTATCAGATGATTCCTTTTGGGATGGGAATGTTCGGATGGTAATATTCCCCAGGTTCTGGAAATCTTCGCCAGGTTTGATCCAGAATAGGTCGGTGTGAGCCGAAGAATCCTTTAACTAAGCGTACGGCTGTAGGGGTGCCTGCCAGTCGTACTTCTAGTGGATCTCCCCTGAAGAAGGCGTCCAGATTGCCTCCTGGTCGCTCTGCTATGGTAGTAGCCCGCTAGCAGAGAGACCAGTTGAGTTACGCTGATTTGCAGTCGAGCTGCTCCTCAGCGAACTGATTAAAAATGCGACGATTCGGTGCTTTTAAGCACTTGTAATTACGTAATGACTAGTCGGCGGATGGTAGGGGAAGCCGCCTGGTAGAAATCTCGCCCCGCCCGCTCGGTGACGTGAACTGATAAGAGATAGCGATAGAAGGATAGGAATATGTGACAGGCGACAAGACTGTCTGTCACAAGGTAACTGACAGGATGATTCGCCAACGCTATTTCTGGCCCAATATGAACCGTGATGTCGCTAAACTTTGTAGGAATTGCCTTGACTGCCAGCAATCGAAAATCTCCAGGCATGTTAAATTTATTCCTAACAAGATCATTGCTCCGGATGGTCGCTTCGACCATGTCCACATTGACATTATAGGACCCTTAACTATCTACCATGATTATAGATATTGCCTTACGATGATTGATCGCTTTTCACGATAGGCTGAAGCAATCCCTATTAAAAACATCTCAGCTGAAACAGTAGCTAGAGCCTTTTATGATAATTGGGATTTTATCAACGGATCAGGGTTCGCAATTCGAATCTCGATTATTTATTGCTCTTTTGAGCTTGTTAGGCTGTAAACGAATTCGTACCACTGCCTACCATCCAGCAGCAAATGGTATTATCGAACGTTGGCATAGATCTCTCAAGTCAGCTATAATGTGTCACTCTAACAAGGACTGGACTAGGGTGTTGTCCACGGTACTCTTGGGGTTGCGTACTCACGTTCGTTTAGATACTGGTGCTTCACCAGCAGAGTTTTTGTACGGTACAACCCTTAGGGTCCCAGGTGAATTTTTTATTCAGGAAAATTTCTTGCCCGAACCAAACATATTTTTACAAGAGTTTCGTGAATTTATGCGTGAAGTCAGACCTGTTCCAACGGCTCAAAAGTATAAAAACCGCGCATTCTATTTTAAAGATTTGAGCTCCTGCTCTCACGTTTTTCTCTTAACTGGGGCAACTAAAAAACCCTTGGAACGACCTTATACTGGTCCTTACAAGGTTTTGGAAAGAACTACTGACCGTATTTTTGTAATCGATGTTGGTGGAACCCCGCGTAGCGTTTCTGTTGAGAAACTAAAACCTGCGTATTTTTTACCTGATATTTTTGATAATACAAATGTTATTTCTAATACTACCAATGTAATAGATTGTGATAAGGTTAATCCTAATCCTAACAATGCAAACAGATTGTGATACTTCGCTTGTACAACGACCTACTCTTAAGACTTATGCTAAGAAACCAAAGAAGGTAACGTTTAGGCACGATGTTAAAGCCAAATAAAATAGTATTCTCTACAGTATTTTTTTCCGATTAGAAATGTGATATCTAGAAGTATTATTTAAGCAAATATAAAGATTTATGTCAAACTACCATGTAAGTCCGCACATTATTTTGCGTTTGTACTCATTCTATTAATGTTAGTTTTAAGCATATGTTTAAAATTCCGTTCAAATGTCATTCTCACTCGGGGGGGAGTATGTAGGGTCTTAGCGTTTCGCAGGGTCTTAGCGCCCCGACTGAACTCTTTTATTGAGCGAGAGACTAACGAGTTTCCTTTCTAGTTTTTACGAGTATTATGGCGGAATGAGTGAGAGGGAATGCTCTCTCCAATGCCTCTTAAGGTAGCCATGTTTGCAAGAGCATGTGCGTAAGTACGTGCAATGTACTATTCTTCAATAAAGTTATTTTTAGTTGTTCAATCATTAACCACGTGTTATTACTACTGATTAATGTGGAGTAGGCCACAAGACAAGTATAATTATTAATTTATACATGAACAAAACCTACAACTATGCGGTTTTCGCGCCATCTGTACAAAATTACGACCACCACTTGGCACTTTTGGAAAACTGATCTACAGATCACAGTAAGCGAATTGTCAAGAAAAAAAAATTGTCGAAGGTCAGCTTCCAGAAAATCAGGACAAAATAAAAATCAGTCAGGACATTTTTTTCAGGCCCTCAAATCAGGACATGTCCTGATTAATCAGGACGTCTGGTCACTCGACACTGAATATTTATTATATAACAGATATGCGCATTGCACGCGCAGTCGCCAACACGTCTTATTCCTGTTACGGTCCGTCACCAAGTGTACAGAGAAATATGGCGTAGAAAAGTACAATGAGTGGGGATGAGAGAACATCCACAGTGGACCGAAGTATCACACTAACAGAAAGGAAACTCTCTATTGAAAATGGTCATCAGTGATTCCCTATAGTACTCCCCCCCCCCCAATTTTGAACGAGATTTAAAAGGCAGTAGAGAGTTTCGTTAAAACTGATAAATTAAAATCGAAAATGTACAATATCATAGTCAGATAGAAAAAAAATTTTTGTGTAACATTGTGACCAGGACATAGATCGATTAAATTGACAAAACTACTAGACTAAGTCGAAACTATACCGAATATATACAATATTTACAAGAAAAGATTGTCTGAAGTAGAATGTCATAACAATATATACAATGTTTGAGTGATTAGAAGTACATTTCGGAATTATTTGATGGAATGATGATTAGTAAATTAAAAACAAATTAGTTTAATGACGTGACGAAAAAGTGTGCCGTTCGCTTGATAAAAGTATCTGTAACATTTGGATTTCTCGAGTGAATCTTATAACCTTAATTATCTTATCGAACGCTTCAGTCGAGCCAGGGTCAGGTTTTAAAGATAATTAATGAAAAATCGAACAACTTAGTTTTACTGAAAATATAACAAAGAATATTTATTTTCTATGAATTTACATATCTAAATGTGTGAATTTAATGAAATGACAAAAGTGTAAAAGTCTCTACGTGTAGATGTGTATGTATTTTACGTGTAGACGTGTGAATGTGTATGAACGAAGACGGAGGAAGTGATTATTCGTCCTGCAATCATAAATATTCAAATTGTCAAGCAAAGTACAATTTAGATGCATTCGTGACCAAATTAGACATACAGACGATTTGGTGGAATACAAGATTTGACGTTTCAGTTCTTTTACTTCGGCGGTTTTGACGGTACTGCAACTAAATGCTATCCGTCGGTTTAATTATGTCACTCACAGATGCGCCTGTTGAATGCAAATTAATTTTCATCGCTTTATGATTTGATAGACAGGATTTAGATGAAAAGGATTGGCAAGTTAAATAATAGAGAAGTATTCTCGGGTGGAAAATAAGCATAGAACGGAGAACGGAAGAGTTACGTTGACATGACATTTCTTTTAATTGAGAATTGACATCGACAAGTGCTCCTGAGCGTTGACAATTCTCCCTAAAAAAGTGTATTGTAATCTACAAGAATAGGTGCGCCTATCTCTTGAGATTTTGCCGGTACTTTGCCTACCACAGTTGCTCCTCTTGGTAGGAAAAGAACTTGAGTTTTCACCAAGCGAGAGCTCACCGATCTGCTCGGTGGGTCTTGCCCAGCTGAACTGCTGATCGAAATTCGAACGTCGTGCGGGTAGACTTATAGCAAAGATATTTTTCCTAGATGCGGCAAGGGTCTAGTTAGGCCACATGTTGTTAGAGGGCTATCGGCGTATTTGTGGTTTCGGGTTGTTTCGGTACTTTTCGGCTGAATTCGTCAATGATTTGACAGTGACTCATGCACATGACTTGACACGTCCGCAACACGAAATTTTAATTTAACACAATTTTTTAATAGCCTAAAGTACCAGTCTTTTAACCCCCTAGGTAAGAAAATTTAGAGTTTTTTGGTTTGTGGGGTGTTTTTGAATCAATGAAAACTGGCGCGGGCAGGCGAGAGAATTCCTACTTTACAATTCTTAAAATGTTTGCATAGTTCAACTGAATTTACAAAAAAAAAGTATTTAATCTAATTTCACTTCAATAAGTTCCAATCCCCAATCCAATTCGTACATATTAGACAACCCAGTATCGATATAAAAAATACATAGTAATGTTTGGAAACTTAGCACAGATGTAGGCTCTGGAAGCTACAACCACGATCGTTCTCAAAACAATCGATCGAAACGCAACTCGAGGTGTATGTCATCCGACTCGTCATTTCCTACAACACCAGAAGACGATCAAGTCGGGAAGTGTCATCAAATAGCACAATTAGTCCCATTTTTTAGGAACAATCACTGATGTTAAACCACTTAGAGATATAAGAAAGAATGACTTGGCACTCAGAAAGAATCGTGAGTCCGGTACGAATTAGATAGGGAGTCTCGCTGGTCTTTATACGAATTCTCTGTTCGAGAGGCAAAACCGAACTGAGTTTATTAACTGAATTATATTATATCCCCAATATACAATATTATTGTTATTGTCTGAAACAATAACAATGACTATCTTTGCAAAGATAAGGGCAGGTGTAACACTTATGTATGTGTTCAAACCTAACCTCAAAATTAGGTTGGTAAAAATAGTTTGGGTTATTACAGACGAAAATAATTTAACACCATTTCTCACAGAATAAGATTTATTAGAAACAACCCAGTTAAAAACTGTTACGTCTAGAAATACGTACTTTTTCACGTAAAAAATGGCGTAAAAAAGTACGTCATAAAGCACGTACTAACAGATATCCAAAATGACGACCAAAATGTCGTCCGAAATTGGGATACAAAAGGACGTCCTTTTGTACGTCTTTTTTGACGAGAAGAAGTACGTCCTTTTTGACGTTCTTTGCAGGCTAATAATTTTCTTTTTAATTTTTCTTTACCAAATATGATTTATAAATTATGTTTAAATGTGATAAACGTGCCACAATAAATTGTATGATATACTTACTTTTGTTTAAATACATTAAATTAATAGTAGTTTTTTTAAATAATAAACTAACTCGTTTTATTTTTTTTTCAATTATTATATATTTTACAATTCCAATAGGGAGAAAATCTCACATACCAAAGACGAAGAAGAGACTTTAAAACAAGATGAAAGATATAATCAGGGATAGATATAACGTATGAACTTTAAATTCATAGAAATCTAAATAATATAAAATATAAAAAAATACTCTCTAAATCTGAATTAGTCATATGTTACTAACGAAATAGTGCCAAATCGTTTACTAATACACTTTAGTAAGCATTTTTACTATAAATTAGTTAAAAACTACTAATTCGTAGTAAAATAGTACTAATTCACTTAGTAAGGCACACTAATTGATTTACTTACCGTTACTAACCGAATTAGTACTTTTTTACTATGAATTAGTAGTTTTTAACTAATTTATAGTAAAAATTCTTATAAAGTGTATTTGCAAATATTTGTTATATTATAAATATTATTTCGAATATAAATGATTAAATATTTCAACTTTAATCATACAACGAAGAGTCTTAGACTCCAAAACTGAACAAATTATACGCATTTAAATATAACTATTTATTATTAACTATGGCCCAATTATGACCCAGAGTTAGGCCGGTAGTCGGCGTTACTCATTTAAGAAAGATTTTCTATAGCTCCCCCAATGGTTGGGCCACGTTCTGGACAAAGTTGGGCCAATAGTCGGTTCCACTTTGTAACGATTCTACTGTCTTTAACTATTAATTTAACTTCTTAACAAAACTTAAATGTACACTTAATTGCTACACCTGAAAAGTATGACCTTATGCCCTCTTATAGTCTCCCTGCTGACTATGACAGTCGAAAGCGTCTTGCCTCGAAAATTTTCGAATTAGAGTTCTAATAAATTGAATGAAATTTTAAATAATTTTCAGAGATTTGGACATTTAGTTAAAATTTTCAAATATTTCAATGACATAAAAGGGTATTTACGAGATTTTATTGGATTTTCAGGAATTTCTTAGGAATTTAAGTACTTTATTTTTTAGTTACAACGATAGTTTGTGGAAATAAAAATAATTTTATAAAAAAAAAAGGAATATCAAAAATTTTATAGGATTTTGACATTTTTTTCCACAAATTTTAAAGGATTTCGCGTAATTATATGCGACTTAAAGATACAGAAAAAAAGTCTTAAATCAAGCCTAAAAGTTTATAGTTTTTGCTATAATTTAAGCCAGTTTTTGTCCTTAAAACTAAATTTAAGGCCAAAAACTGACTTCAATTGTAAAACAAACTATAGACTTTTAGGCTTAATTCATGACTCTTTTTTTCTGTATTCAATGAAATATTAACTAATATTAAGCACATTTATTTTCAAAAATTTTAAAGGATTTCGCGTGATTATATGCGACTTAAAGATACAGAAAAAAAAGTCTTGAATCAAGTCTAAAAGTTTATAGTTTGTGCTACAATTTAAGGCCAAAAACTGACTTCAATTGTAAAACAAACTATAGACTTTTAGGCTTAATTCATTACTCTTTTTTTCTGTATTCAATGAAATATTAACTAATATTAAGCACATTTATTTTCAAAAATTTTAAAGGATTTCGTGTGATTATATGCGAGTTTAAGATACAGAAAGAAAAGTCGTGAATCAAGCCTAAAAGTCATAAATTTTTTTACAATTGAAGTCAGTTTTTGGCCCTTTTTTAAGGTAAGACTTCATGGGATTTTGAGTTATTTTAAGTAATTGTAAGAAATATTGAGTAAATTTTCGACATTGAAAGGAATTTCATATAGGACTTTTAGTAATGTTAAGGGTTATAGAGATAGGCACTTTATGTTTTCAGATTTATTTAATATGTGTAGTGTCTAATCATTATTATTTGGAGACAATAAATTATTTTATTTTGCTATAGTTTGTTTTACAATTGAAGTCAGTTTTTGGCCTTAAATTGTAGCACAAACTATAAACTTTTAGACTTGATTCAAGACTTTTTTTTCTGTATCTTTAAGTCGCATATAATCACGCGAAATCCTTTAAAATTTTTGAAAATAAATGTGCTTAATATTAGTTAATATTTCATTGAATACAGAAAAAAAGAGTCATGAATGAAGCCTAAAAGTCTATAGTTTGTTTTACAATTGAAGTCAGTTTTTGGCCTTAAATTTAGTTTTAAGGACAAAAACTGGCTTAAATTATAGCAAAAACTATAAACTTTTAGGCTTGATTTAAGACTTTTTTTCTGTATCTTTAAGTCGTATATAATCACGCGAAATCCTTTAAAATTTTTGAAAATAAATGTGCTTAATATTAGTTAATATTTCATTGAATACAGAAAAAAAGAGTCATGAATGAAGCCTAAAAGTCTATAGTTTGTTTTACAATTGAAGTCAGTTTTTGGCCTTAAATTTAGTTTTAAGGACAAAAACTGGCTTAAATTATAGCAAAAACTATAAACTTTTAGACTTGATTCAAGACTTTTTTTTCTGTATCTTTAAGTCGCATATAATCACGCGAAATCCTTTAAAATTTTTGAAAATAAATGTGCTTAATATTAGTTAATATTTCATTGAATACAGAAAAAAAGAGTCATGAATGAAGCCTAAAAGTCTATAGTTTGTTTTACAATTGAAGTCAGTTTTTGGCCTTAAATTTAGTTTTAAGGACAAAAACTGGCTTAAATTATAGCAAAAACTATAAACTTTTAGGCTTGATTTAAGACTTTTTTTCTGTATCTTTAAGTCGTATATAATCACGCGAAATCCTTTAAAATTTGTGGAAAAAAATGTCAAAAACCTATAAAATTTTTGATATTCCTTTTTTTTATAAAATTATTTTTAATTCCACAAACTATCGTTGTAACTAAAAAATAAAGTACTTAAATTCCTAAGAAATTCCTGAAAATCCAATAAAATCTCGTAAATACCCTTTTATGTCATTGAAATATTTGAAAATATTAACTAAATGTCCAAATCTCTGAAAATTATTTAAAATTTCATTCAATTTATTAGAACTCTAATTCGAAAATTTTCGAGGCAAGACGCTTTCGACTGTCATAGTCAGCAGGGAGACTCTCTTGGGGGATAGCTGGAGTGGGGAGAGGAGAGCGAACTACACGGACGAGCGCTTGAGTCGTGTGGGTAAGTCGTCGTATCAAATCTGGACACACTGGTACCCCGTCACAGAATTTTTGGCGATCCTGCCAGGATCCGTTTGAAAGGACTCTACGGAATCAAACTCGACGGATCCTCGAGAAGAAGCTGGAAGTAACTAGTGCAGTGCTGTGAAATCAGTCTACGGACTGATAATTGCATTGATTATTATACGGTGAAGAAATTTGATTGGAAATTACCAGGGAATACGTAATCAAGCTGAATCGAGTAGGCTTGACAGTAACACTGTAGGAAGGTCCTAGTGAAGGAGAGACGCCGCTCAGTTAGGCTGACACCGCTGGAAACGCAGCTCACGAGCCAGTGCCCACACAGGACGTCACCTTGAGGCCCAGCATCCCTCTCCTCGCAACCATCGTCTGCATTCCGAATTTTTTGAAAAATTCGTAAGTTTTTGTATTTTTTACATAGATTTTGTCGGTAGCGCGAACCGACTACACTCCAAATCTCGAAAATTTGTAAATCTCGTATTATATTTTGAATAGACATTGTCGATAGCGCGAAAGACCACTGTCGCGTTAACCCAATCGATTAATTAAACTGGCGCTCACGTCGTATTTAAAATATTTGTCGAAAAAAAGCTCAGGAACGAACCCCACAATGACCCATCCTACCTCCTCAAATCCCGAAGTTCAATTATCCGAAATCGTTCAATCCCTTCAAGGCGTTTTACAGAAGTTGAACCTCATCGAAGAAAACCAAACTTCTCTGAAAAACAATATGCGGGTTTTAAATGATGAAAACGCGAAAAGAGTCGAGGAAATTAAAATACTAGCTCGACGAGGTAACGCGTTACTCACGGAGGATGACGATACGGAAAAAAATTCCACCGAGGAAAACGACGGTAGAAAAAAGGAATGTTTCGGGAACAAAGAATGTAGGGACCAAGAAAATTCGGGCGACGAAAGTGACATGTACGAAAGCAGGTATACACCCGCAAAACAAAGGAGGTCGACCGCTCGTGTAGCGTTCACGAATCAGTTACAGCCTCTGGACCACATAGCGCTCTCGTCTCAAGCTCAGTCCCAGGTTCCGACTGACACTGTGTTGATTCTCGCGAAGGACCTTATTCGAACAGTCGAAGTCCTCAAGATGCAAGATTTTATTCGTTCCGTTAAGAGAGCCAAAACAAGGTGTTCTCAGCCAGAACTCTTGCTGGATTTTATTATTACAGAAGCATCTGTAGAGTTGTGCAGGACAAAATTTGAAAATTGTCGATAAGGCAACGACACGGTGCAAATTTACAACCAAAGGTTCAGGCAAGCTCTGAACGAGCTGAATTACGCGGTGCAAGCCGAGCACCAAAACAAAACAGCTCGGAAAATAGCTCTCCAGGTCGAAGAAAACGCAGCAATAAAAAAATATATCATAAACCTTCGGGACGAAATATGGTCACAAGTAAGACTCCTAAAACCAGTCACCATCAATAAAGCTCAACAGGAAGCTTTAGAGGCAGAAGTCTGGTACCGCGAAAAGAACCGCTCGCGACTCAACCCTGTACCCAAAATGATACCACGGTCTACACCTTCCACCACTCGTCCCACGACCTACAATTCACATAATTCCAGGCCATCTTCAGAAAATCCACCAAACCGGAGTATGCCTTTAAATCAGCGCATGCAACTACAATGCACACTTTGTAATAAAATTTGTCACACAGAAAATCAGTGCTACCGGAAGCAGTCAAATTTTCGACCTGTTCAAAACCTGGAACGCCCTCCCAAAGAGTCCACAATATTACCGAAACTAACCCGGAGATCGAACAACATTTCGAGCCAGAAAATCTCGACGACGTGTCGACCGAGTCACAAACGTTTCAGGACGACTACAATCAGTCCTTATCCGACCCTGCGGATTCAGAAGGGATATACGACTCCTCGTGAACTCAGGATCATCTATAAATATCATTAAAGAATCTCACGTACCTCAGGTTATCCCTAAAATAGATTTTAAAAAAGAATTCAGAATAGGTAATGATAAACAAACATCCGAAAAGAAAGTCACAATAGAGTATCTTAATCAGTCTCACACATTTCACGTGGTCCCTGATATTTTCCCAATGCCGGAAGACGGCATACTAGGATTGCGATTCATGCAACGATATGCATATAGTTTATCAATCAAAACGCTAAAATTAAATTCGCATGAACATGAATTGTTCGATGACGGGATATTCATACCTCCAAATCAAACTAGAATGGTTCGAATTCTGGTTACGAAAATCGACGGTCATGTACTTATATTTGACAATCCTTACATTCCAAACTCAATATTCCAAATTCAAGAGCAAACAATAACTATACCCATATCTAATGAGTCGTCAGTACTTAAGAGAATAGAAATGGATGAAATAAAATATGAGTACATTAAAATGGATTCACTCGAAGAAAGAATTTACTACCTAACTCAAAGTGAGCTATCTCAACGTTTAAAATCACTCATGGAAAATACTCGTTTAAATCACATTGAACCATCCCTCAGAGAAAGTATCACAAAAATTGTCCATTCATATAATGACATCTTTTCATTACCAGGCGACGCACTACCCAGCTCACAACTAACCAAGCATAAGATAGTTCTCACACAAGATAAGATTGTTAATAATCGCTGCTATAAACCTCCAGAATGCCACAAAAAAGAAATTGAGACTCAAGTTAATGAGATGTTAACCAAAAAAATAATCCGAAATTCAGAGTCTCCTTATAATTCACCGTTGAGGGTGGTCCCAAAGAAAGTCGACGGATCAGGTTTGAAAAAGTGGCGAGTTGTTGTGGACTTTCGAAAGATCAACGAAACAACAGATCACGATGCATATCCATTACCAATGATAGAGGATATTTTGAATTCGAAAGAATGCCATTCGGTCTCAAAAATGCTCCAGCAACATTCCAGAGGATGATGGACAACGCATTGAGGGGACTAAATGGGAGAATATGCATGGTTTATTTGGATGCATGGTATTCGAATCTTTGATAAAAGAGCACAACCAAAATTTAGTGACTTTGTTCGAAAGACTACGCCAGACCAGTCTCAAACTCCAGCCCGATAAGTGTGAGTATTTGAAACCTGAATTAGAGTATCTAGGGCACGTGATCACCGAAAACGGAGTTAAACCAAACCCTGCAAAACTACAAGCAGTTGCAGAATTTAGAATTCCAAAAAATCCTACAGAGGTCAAGTCGTTTTTAGGACTTTCAGGGTATTATCGAAAATTTATTAAAAAAACTATTCTACTACTGCTAAACCACTCACAGAGCTCACTAAAATTTCAAAAACGTTTATCTGTACTCGAGAGTGCCAGGAAGCATTTGATAAATTAAAAAATGCTCTATGCAGTGCCCCCGTTTTGAGATATCCTAATTTTGAAAAAGAATTTGTTTTGACTACGGACGCATCAAATGTTGGTCTAGGAGTTAAACTATACTACTACCGAGAAAGCAATGCTCGCAATAGTTTGGGCGGTAAAAAGACTCCGAAAATACCTATTAGGACGCAAATTTCAGATAGTTACAGATCACGAAGCACTCACCTGGCTGTTTAACGTTAAAGATTCCTCATCGAGACTGATGCGTTGGAGACTCAAAATGGAAGAATATAAATACAAAGTTATATACAAGAAAGGATCTGAAAACACAGCCGCCGATGCGCTATCACGGATGCATCCAATCCTTGAAAATTTAGCCAAGAAACAGGTAACGGATACCAATGTCGACCTAGAAACAGAGTTACCAGACATTGAAGTTATTGATGTACCCCGAGAACGCGATCTAGACACACCAGAACCACCTGCTGAAGGTTCGATAAGAAACCCAGCGAATTATCCGGAGAGCCCAATCTGCATACCAACTGACGAGATTATTGAAATCCCAACACGAGAATTGGCAAAAGAACTTCCTTCAGCACCCGAAAGATCTGTTGACCAACCACTCTACCAAGAATACTATCGATGGTTTGAGAATAGAACAC
Source organism: Synergus japonicus (assembly GCA_900474275.1). Classification (NCBI taxonomy): domain Eukaryota; kingdom Metazoa; phylum Arthropoda; class Insecta; order Hymenoptera; family Cynipidae; genus Synergus; species Synergus japonicus. Next base: position 14,625 of record UCOH01012724.1, read on the forward strand.
CTACTCGCGAAACAGAAAAACCCAACGCTAATGGGAAATTGTGGAGAGAATTCCGTAAGAGATCAAATGACGATCCAAACATCAAGGTGTTACCCCCTTACGTGGAGAGAGACTGGCTCAAGATATTAGATAATACTGCCAGGTGGACAATCTCAAAGAAATTAACCATACTCAGGATGCATTTCAACGACCCAACTATTACATCTACGGAGCGTGTGAAACTCAAGATTTTAATTGCATTCATTAGCTTCAAATATCCTCAGTTGAAAATCCACACGTGTTATAATGCCACAACTCAACTAACGCAGGAAGAACGGAATCAAATAATCAAAGAAAGTCATGGATCCCTGATGGCTCAGCATTTCGGAGAGAATAAATCTATTCAAAGAGCTAGAGAATTGGGAATCTGAACCAACATGGAAAATGAAATAATAGACTATATAAAAAAATGTCACATCTGTCAAACACAAAAACTGAATAGAATCAGAAGACGCTCGGAAGCAATCATACCTGATACTCCAGTAGAACCTAACGAAAAAATCGCGATGGATATATTCGGACCACTACCTGTTACTTCTCAGGGCAACGAGTACATCCTATCGATTCAGGATATGCTTACCAAATATCTAGTATTAATCCCACTTCATTTATATATTTGGATCCCTCAAGCACATCTTAACCGACCAAGGACAAAACCTAGTATCTGAGTTAATGCAAAATTTTGAAAATCTATTTAGAATTCGACACGTTAAAACTACAGCCTTTCATCCCCAAAGCAACGGCGCTCTAGAACGTACCCACAGCACCATCAAAGATTTAATTAGGACTGCCATGTCAGACCTCCACACCGAGTGGAACAAAACGCTCAAATTTATTTGTATGGCATACAATACCATGGTCCATGAGGGAACCGGATTTAGTCCATTCCAATTGACCTTTGGAAGAAATGTCAATGTCCCATCAATACTTACTACCACACCTAGCCTAAAATACCCAGATTTGGGTATTTTAACTAGAATCCTGAAAACCTGGATGAGTTCAGCTTCCCACGACTTACAGCTCCTTCATGATCATTCAGAAGGTCACATCAAGGAATTTAACAACATTATTAACAGTACAAATTCTAACCAGAAAAATCTTGTTATAGCCAACATTATTGTACTGTGTAGTATAGCTATGGAAGAATTCAGCGAAGACCTAAACTTGTTGATCAATGCTATCAATGACGGAAAGCATGGAATAATACACCCACAGATCCTCACACCTAGCACTTTGATTTCAGAAATGAAGAAAATCGAAGAGGATTCCAATATAAAATATCCAATTAAACTTGTTCCGCAAAATTATCAACATATTGTCGACATCTCCAAGGTTTCCATTGGAATAATTAATAAACGACTTGTTTATTTGCTTAGAATTCCCGTTTTGGAACATGAAGATCTGCAAACCTTACATTTAATCCCAATTCCCATCCACCATGGAAATGGCTTCATTGCTCCAATCCCAGCTCATGAAATTATCCTAATAAACCCCGAGAAAAGTTTTTATGTACCTAGCGATTTAAGCTCAATACAGAATTGCAAAAACCTAGAAGATATTAAAATATGTAAACGTAGCCAACCAACATACTTGATTAGCGAAATACAAAGTTGCGAAACAAGTATTCTTCTAAATCAAAATAAAATCATCTCCGATCACATTTGTCCATTCTCAGCTTTCAAAATATCGAAAATAGCATTTGTACCACTTAAAGATCCCAATCAATATATAATTATTCCGGAAAACGAAATAGAATTAATCACACTATGTAACCTACAAAGCCAAAGTATTACATTTCTAAACCTAATTTAATATATAGCGATTCCGACTGTATAATACAAACGCCGAAATCAATCCTCAAAATGCGCAAATCGATAGAACACCGCGTAGATATTAAGTTCAAGTAAAACGTATCATATACCATCGACAAATCAGAATTTGAACTTTTAAGTCTACTGCTACCTATTGTACAAGAGTCCGTTCACCACGAAAATCTTAATTCATTGCGACAAAGTTTAGACATTATGGAAACATCCCTTCAAAAAATTCAATAGGCATCCTTACTACGTATATATTGTACAAGTTAGGGGTTTTCTCATTACTCACTAAACTAATACCCAAAAACATATGTATAAAATTGTTTTGCGTTAAGATCAACGTAACCGCCACGCCGGTAGTACATTACGCCACTGTCGCTACGGCTCCTCCAGCACGAAATGAAGATGTAGCAGTCATACAAAAGACCGTTAGATTGCGAACTTAGATACTAAGTTCATTCTAAGTTGGGGGGTGTGACGATTTCAGACCTAGTATGTATGCTAGGTCTGCCCTATGCGACATTCCCACCAAACCACATTCCTAAGGGACCAAGGAAGTCACTTGCCCTTAAGAAACCTGCTTTTCCTATGACAAGGAAAACAGCGGTGTTAGACTTGACGCGTTGCGTATAACATCGCTTTTAAACCACTCTCTGAATTTCAGGTATCAAATATCAATATCTACGGATATATAGATATTTGATCGTTGTATCTTATAATTGTGAAATAAATATAAACATCTACGGATATTTGTTATTTGTGTATTTCTGTAACGTACCTCGTCACATTATGCAACAAAATTTTTTTGTTGGCTCAACCAAATTATTGTTGGGTCAAGAAAACGTTTTGTTAAACCAACAAATCGTTTGGTTGAACTAACCAAAATTTATTTCAGCCAACAAAACATATTTTGTTGCATTAAATATTTTTCTGAATGCATGTATAGCTTTTCCTTATTTATTTGAAAATGTGTTTCGTATAAAAAATGATTTTGTAAGGGAGGGGGTTCACTATATTTTAAGGGTATGTTTTTTCGGGACTTTAGTTGATTTAGATCTATTAGTTAATCTATTAATTAATACGAGTCTCCAGATTGGTCGCTTTTGGCTGAAGACTTTGACTTTGTCGAAATGGGTCCTATGGATTTTGATCTGTTCTGGTATAGTGAAAATTTTGAGTAATATTACTAGTTTTGCGGAAAATGACTTGCAAATTTGTAACCAGAATGTTAATAATTTTGAAATTTCTCAAATGTATACGAACGAGTCTTCGGTTTTGGAAAGTGAATTTTTGGCTGAAGACTTTGATTTTGTGGATTATAATGGAATGGTGGTTAGAGATGTGCCTTCCATCTTGGGAAGTGAATATTGCAATATTAATTAGTTTTCGGGAGAAAATATGATTGCAAGTGTGAATGTGCCTTTTGGACAAATTGACATAGGACTTTCAACTTCAGGAGGTGATAGTACAAGTGCAAATGTTATGATATTCGATTCTTTAAGAAATAAATTAATTTTTTCTAATTTTTTGAAATGTAAATTGATATCTTGGGGAGGGGTATCTTTATAAGGTGACTGTGTGCTGGACACTAGTTGGATGAGAAAAAAATAAAGTATCTTAGTAGATTAAGTTTTTTTATGCTGCTTCTCAATCTATGACCTGGAAAAGAAAATTTATATCAGTAAATTCACACAAATATAGATTAACTACGCATGATAATGATTATATTGATTACATGCATTGTTTTCATTTAGAGTTTATGATAAGGGTTTTGTGATCCCAAAGTACGTTTTAGCTTAATTTTTAGTACTATTTGTTTCTTCAATTTTTGGGATGTATACTATTTTTGGTTTATTTTTAATTAGTATTTTCACATTTCCTTTCCCTAGAATTTCTAGGACTTCATGCATATGAATCGTTTGACAAAAGCGTCCGCTATGGTACTTGCAAGTTGATTTGGTAAAGGTATGGCTAAGGCAAATTTGGTAAAGTTCTTTCTCCGATTTTATAGGCTTCTAGTATAATAAAAGTGTCGGAATTTTGTTAAAGAGAAAAAAGTTGTTTTTCAGTTTTCATGTTTTGAAACGGTTCGGCAAATTTCTCAAATACTCCTTTAATATCACGTAAGGGTTCTTCGTTGACCCCTAGAGCTAGTAAATGATTGCAAACTCAAGGTGCACAGCCAAGGTAGTTTCTAACAATTGAGAAGCTTGAGTAATGACATCATTAACGCGTTTTCTTGGTACATCTGGGTACTGATAAAGTTTGGCTGCGAAATGTAAAGATTCATAATTAACTTTACGTGTAGTATCCAATAAATTACCTACACATTCTGGACTATCTACATTCCACAGAAGATCATCATCTGAATCATCTCAGTCACTCTACTCAGGGAAGTCTTCTGGAAGGATAATTTTTCCTTCATCATCATTATTGAAAATGATATTATCTTTAGCAGAGTTTTCTTTTAAGTCGAGCAAAACTAAAGTATTACTCATCGAAGAACCACTATTGTCTGCTTTGAGTATATGCTTGCCTCTTAAATGTTTTATAAAATTATCTAATACAAAAAAAGTTTTTCTACATTTTTCATCTGAGCAAATGAATTCTTTCAAATGAGAATGTGAAAAATTCAGATGACGAATAAAGTTTGTGTTGTCTGTGAAATGTAGTTTGCAAGCTTGACACACAATCATTTTTATAATACAGACGCACCCTCAAGTTTCTCAATTGCACCTTCTAATATTAAAGCTTGCTTTACAGTTTTGATTAACGTATCACCAGCGACTTTGATATCATAAACCCCATGTTGTACAAATTGCCAAACTCTATGTGACGGTTTTGAGTACTCGCAATCTAGCACAAAGAAAGCCTTAAACGTTAAATTTAACGCATTGCGACATTTGGGTACTTTATATTTTTGACTATCGACTACTGCATATGCTTCGTCAATCTTGATCAAAGATCCTACTATGAAAATCAGCGGCTAGAACGTTTCTTTCCTCTTAAACAACTTCTCTTTCAATTTGCTGATTTCTGCATCAATATCTTCAGTTTTCTTTTGCATAGAAAACAATAAAATGTAAATTATTTGAAACAATAAAATAAAATTTACGGAAAGTACAAACTTAAGATCAACATAGATTTGCCTCGACTCGATAAATTAAATTTTCCTGTATATCAATTGGCTGATACTTTTTTACAGGAGGTTCGTCTTTCTTCTTCCTCCCAGGTTGACCACTTCCAATAAGTAGGTGGAGCAAATGTAGCATTACCGCATTTTGAGCATCTGGAAGTCGTTTGACAAACTAATATTTTCAACATTCAAATATAAATATTATATCCACTTACCTGGTTCAAAAATTGGTAATAACTTTATGACAGCGAAATCGTCAGTACTGAGCTTATTGTTTTTCTTTTGATCAGCATCAAGTGTTTCTAACTTGTTGATCAAAACCTTCTTCACCGAGGGCCATCGTAAATCGCAGACTTCATCTTTCCCAGAATGAAAAATTTCGAAATCTAGTTCAATCTGTAACAAAAATGAATGGTCAGAAGATTCTGATGAAAGGAAATCCAGCCTAAATAGTTTAAATGCACAGTAAAAATATGATAATCTTACCAATTGCTTCCCATCTTCAGTTTTCAAACACGGAAGCTGCTCGATGTATTGAAACATTGATAACTTTTCAACAGCTATACAATTCTGCCTAGCCTTGTGAGTTATGCACCAATCATTGAGGAACGTATCCGGATCCAGAGAATTTTTTAGTCTTTCTAAAACTATTTTCATTTCATCATCTATTAAAAATATATTAATATTGGAGTTAATATCAACTGTAGCATCATCAGATAGATTTTTTCCAATTCAGATTCAAATTGTGGTTAACATCATTTGCATAATTATTTTGCAATTGGTTTTATTATTATAAAAGAATAGTCATCTCGGGTGATAAGCAGGTTTCTCGAATTTCTTTGATGACTTCCGTCTTTCTAAAAGATTGTGCCGGTGCAATTTCTCTACAGTGTAGAGGTAATGAGCATAAAGAGAGCCACTTACTTGCAGATAGATGCCGTATTCTGTCCTTAAGGAGTGTAATATGTACACGCCGATTCCCCCGCAAATAAATTTTCTATTGCTTTCGAGAGCTGCTCGAAAACTTTAGGTTCAATCCTGAAAGAAAAATATCAAGTTTCCACATACGTAAAAAAATAAATATCACTACGAAAAGCATAATTAACCTAGATGTATAACTTACTTGAATTCAGGCAATTTTTCATGAAGTTTTAAATTTCTTGTGACTTTATCTTTGAATTTTTTTATTATTGTCCGAATCAAGAGAGCTCGTGCTTCAGAAGAGAAATCTTGTTTGTCTTGGAAATGTTGAAGAACAGATTTGCCATCAATATCGCTTTTTAGATAGGCTAACAAATTCTGCAACAATAATTAATAATTAATAATTATAATTAATTATAATTATTTATATTTCAAAAAAATTATATTTAACATCCGTCAAGTGTAACGTACGAAACCCGCACGTTTTAATTTTCCTGAAAATACATAAGAGAATCGTTGACTCGATAACATAAAACCGATGTTATCAAGTACATGCCCAGGCAACACTGTATGAGCGACTCAACTCGCCACGAATCCCGAAGGAAATTTAGAAAAAACTAAAACTTAAGGAAAATATCAAAATAAGATGTTTTAGATAGAAATTTAAATATACATACACATATATGTATATGTATTTATATATGTGATGGGAGCATACTTATACATAATGTTAAAAAAAATATATATATATATATATCGCAAAGGTAAAGAACTAGAAGAATGAATATAAAATACCGGCTCTCGCACCTTCACACATGAGATACGCTATACGCCCGCACACAGCTTTAGCCTGCAAGTTCGCCGCGTTAGCCTTCGCAAGGTCATGCGTTATCCATCTCATCATTCTACAC
>UCOH01012725.1:8435-142136 GCA_900474275.1 Synergus japonicus
TGATTCAAAAAATGGAAAAAGTTTACGAAATTTTAATAAACAGAAATGTCCGTTTTGGACAGATCCCAATTTTAAGAAGATTTCGTATAATCAGTCAAAATTCACTGAAATTTTTAGTAGTTTAGTGACGATTACTAAAAATTTCAGTGACTTTCCGAAAAGAGTTAATGAAAATCGGTGGAATTTGAGTGGTAATCAGTTAAATTTCATTGATTCAAGTTTAGAGAGTGGACCTTTCTTTTTATGCATTTTTCTTTCCATATTTAGCATATCAAAATCTTAGTATGCCTATTTTACCGATTTTTGACACCTATTCTCTAAATCTGAATAAATGCTCTCTAAAACTGAATCAGTCAAATTCCACCAATTTTCATAAACTCTTTTCGCAAAGTCACTGAAATTTTTAGTAATCGTCACTAAACTACTAAAAATGTCAGTGAATTTTGACTGATTATACGAAATCTTCTTAAAATTGGGATCTTTCCAAAACTGACATTTCTGTTTATTAAAATTTCATAAACTTTTTCCATTTTTTGAATCACTTATTTATTCCGAGTACACGGAGAAAACTGGATATTAAACCGTAATATCCAGAAATTTAACTATGAGGCGACTATCTCGATATTTAGATATAATATCTAGATATTAAAATATATAATCCAAATATTCTAACATCTAATATTTTAATCTCTGGATATTAAGTTTAATATCAAGATAGTATATCTAAATATCTAGATAGCCGTCCCATAGTTAAATAGCTAGATATTACGGTTTAATATCCAGTTTTCTCCGTGTACTCGGAATAAATAAGTGATTCAAAAAATGGAAAAAGTTTATGAAATTTTAATAAACAGAAATATCAGTTTTGGACAGATCCCAATTTTAAGAAGATTTCGTATAATCAGTCAAAATTCACTGAAATTTTTAGTAGTTTAGTGACGATTACTAAAAATTTGAGTGACTTTCCGAAAAGAGTTAATGAAAATCGGTGGAATTTGAGTGGTAATCAGTTAAATTTCATTGATTCAAGTTTAGAGAGTGGACCTTTCTTTTTATGTATTTTTCTCTCCATATTTAGCATATCAAAATCTTAGTATGCCTATGTTACCGATTTTTGACACCTATTCTCTAAATCTGAATAAATGCTCTCTAAAACTGAATCACTTAAATTCCACTTATTTTTATTGACTCTTTTTGCACGATTTTGATGAGTGAATAATCTACTGGCAATCAGTCAAAAGTCACTGAAATTTTCAGTCATCTTCACTAAACTAGTAAAAATTTCAGTGACTTTTCACTGATTTCCAGCAGATTTTTCACTGATTAATATCGTGAGAAAAGAGTCACTGTAAATCAGTAGAATCTGACTGGTAATCAGTTAAATTTCATTGATTCAAGTTTAGAGAGTGAGAATTCGTCAAATCGTCACTAAGCGAATATTTTTACTTACTATTATTGGATCTGTTTTTATTTATTATTGAACGGTACTATTTTATTTAGTAATTCAGATGTAATTTTTTACTTATTGTTATTTTTATGTTTCAGAAAAGAACTTGCGAAAAGTTTACAATGAATCCTTCCCGTGAAAATGGCGAGGAAAATCCTAATGAACGTCGGTCCGAAATGAATTCATCTTCTGGAGAATACCTAGTGATCTCAAATGAAGATATACTCTCAGCTGCAAACGATGATATTGATCTCGATATCTTGGTAGCTGTTCTCATTTGGAATCCGTATTTGTACAGTTGGGTATTAGATGAGAACGTAATCCAGAATTTTTTCGAACAATTTGAGAGAGAAAGATTGTCTTCACCCGGAAATACCGACAACAATTCTACAAACGAGGTAAGATTATTTACAAAACTTATTAGAATTGAGTTTACTGAAAAAATTTGAGATTTTAACAATTTCATGATGTTTAATCACCATTTTTATGATTAATTTATATATATATATATATAATCAATTGCAGGCAGTATCCGCGCATTCCATCGCTTTACGTGACAAGAGATACTTGGACCTAATAGGACAGAAACGGAATTCGACTAATATAAAGAAAATAATGCCTGCAGAACGTTCAGTGCATTTATGCCCGCTTCATGGCTCGGAGGATGACAATAATTATTTTTGTTTCACTTGCACTGAAACGTTTTGCATATTTTGCAGTGAAATTATTCACTGTCCTCATATTGTCGATACAATTAAAAATGTTTCTGAGAAGTTCCTTAGTGTTTGTAGGAAGAATTTAAATGTTGCGATGGATATATTTCAAATTCTTCACAAGAAAATACATACTATGAAGAAAGAAATCCATGAAATGCAGGAAAAAGAAAGGTCCTCTTCGGACAGTAGTTCCAAGTTACAGAGCCTTGAGCAAGCAGACCAAAAGCTAAAAGATCTCTACAATGAGTTGAAGTTTTCTACTGCACATATTTTTTATAATATGACTTTAATAAAGAAATCCGTGTTGAGTCTTTACGATGTGCTCCTGTTCAAAGATGAAGCCGATTTTCTTGTAAGTAACAAATTTATTGTTATTTATTTATTTATTATTTATTCTATATTATATAAATACTGATCACTCTAAATATCTGAATCTAACAATTACATTTTTCTTTCCACAGATCTCCTGCGTGCAAGATTTTATAATATATTCGTTACCCACCTACATCAAAGAAGAATTGACATGTAATGAAAAAAGAATTCTTAATAACAATTGTTTAAGTGATTTGATAGGAGCAGTTCCATTAATGCCACGACCAGCGAGCTACCACTCAAAATATTATGCAAAAAGGACTCTTGGTCGTGTTAACCTTAACCGACCCTGGGGTATAACTTCCGATAGATTTGGTCTTCTTTATGTCGTGGACAGGTCCCATAATCGAGTGCTCGTTTATAAAGACAATGGTGTACTTATCACAACGTTTGGCAAGAAAGGTGCTGAGCCTGGCGATTTTAATAACCCAGCAGGAATTGCTGTTGATCAGTACGACCGCGTTATTGTTGCTGATAAGGATAACCACCGAATCCAAATTTTTACAATGGACGGCACCGTGGTTGGGATGTTTGGCACGAAAGGATCGAAAGCGGGCGAATTCATTTATCCCTGGGATGTAGCAGTAAATTCATTCGGCCAAATTGCCGTATCCGACATGGGAAACAATCGAGTTCAATTGTTTAGCCCAAGAGGAGTTTTTTTAAATAGTTACGGTCCCTTAGATTACAAGGTGATTATGGATATACCGCGTGGAATTTGTTTCAGAAGCAACGATGAACTTCTTACATGTGATTTTAACAACAACAGAATCATTGTAATTGACAAGGATTTCATCGAATCAAGGTGTCTCTTTGATGCTGAATTTGATACTGAACCCATTGACAGACCACAGGGCATTGCTGTTGATGATCTTGATAATATGTACATTACAGATTCCCGAAATAACCGAATTCAAATCCGTAACAGGTACGGTGAGCATCTCAAAAACCTGTACTATTCAAAAAGAAGGACTTTGAATGCTCCTGCTGGTATTACTGTGACACCAACGGGGAAAGTGGCCGCTGTTGATCTCGGTAATAATCGTGTGGTAATATGGTAAATATGATTACACTCTAAAAACAGTCTATTGACGGTTAAACGATTCCTTTAACCGTGAAAGGATTTAACGGTAAAAGGAATGTTTTTAGAGTATAATCATATTTATGTATATATGTATGTTAGAAACATATGTGTGAATATACATTTTTTATCTATTTAACCTTCTAGACGTATTAAGATTTTATTGTAATCGTGACTAATATTTAAGAAGTGCTTTTTGTATGGGTTTTAAAATAAAATATACAATAAATGTCAAAATCCAGTTCCTTATTTATTTCCAGTATTTACTCTTAAGCATAGTTACAAATTAATTTAAAAAGTTTTATTGATTATTTTTGCACATTTCTTTAACTTGCGGAACTTATATTTTATCTATATATATATATCAGAAGCTTTTCTATTGTTTGATCGATAAATTGCGCTTCGAGCGTTTTAACTTCAGTTGTAGAAATAGAGGATAATAACAGCAATATTTTACCTTTACCTCAACTCGATTCCTATTTTGTGACATTTCAAAACTGTCTTTTTGTCATTTATTTTTTAGTCTATGTGGTTAGGTAAAAGTGTCAGTCCAAAAGTTTTCAAAAATTAAGTCAAGAGTGCAAGAATCATGCCACCAAAGAAGAAGAAAACTCCTATTGAAATTGTTCAAGATCCTCCAGCTGTACCAGAGTATGATATTATTAACTTAATTTCATTAAAATTGCATCTAAAAATTTTATTAGAATTTTCATTGCTTGGTTTATACATTTTTAATTGCAAGAAATCAAGAAACAAATATTTTCGTACTTGATAAACTAGAAGAGTTTCAACTAATAAAAAACTGTTTCATTTTTCTTCTCAAATTGAAAAGTTGATAAAGATGTGATTAGTAGTGGGGTGTGTCTAAATTAGAAAAAATACTTTTTGTGTAAACACTAATTATACGTAAAGCCCGTATCGATATAGACACTTCCGAAAAATAATATTTTTTTTAGAGCCGCTCTTTTAGAAGTTGTAGAGGAACAACCAGCAAAAGCTCTTGTCTCAATAGTAACTGGAGAACCGTATGGACCTCGAGTTAAATATGTTGATGAAAGAGCTGAAGAGGAAAGTTCAGATGATGAACCTGAATCTGAAAGCGATGACGAAAGCAGGTACCTTAAGGACGATTTATCTTCTGAAGTTCCATCAGAGTTTTGGCACATGCAAAAACTCATAAAATATATGAAAGCTGGCAATCAAACTGCTACGACAGTTTCCCTTTGTCTCTTGAAGGACTACGAACTCAATAGCAGAGTTGGTTTGATATGAAAAACATTATATAACAGATTTAAAAATCAAGAATACCTTTCTTCAAAAGTTTTCAAAATATCTTAGATTTTAAGCATAAAAATTGGATCCCATTAGGACTCATTGATGATCCGATTCTGAATTTGTAGATTATCCAAAAAGCTATTCATGAGATGGGAGGATTGGAAGTGTTAGTAAATCTCTTAGAAACGAAAGATATAAAATGTCAACAAGGAGCGTTGGCAGTTTTGTTACAAATTGCTTCATCAGCTGAGATGAGACGTTATATGATTGATTTGGGAATTGTGATATCTTTGATTGAAATGTTGAAACATCCGGCCAGGGACATTCAAGTTTTGGCAGCAGAAACTATGGCTAATATAGCTTTGATGAGAAAAGCGAGAAAGCAGATTCGAGTTCGAGGAGGCGTTCCATTAATTGTAACTATTTGAAAAATTAGGATATTGTATTTTATAAAGCAAGTTTTGATGATTTAAAATTTGAATAAGGAAACTTTTAGACTAAAGCAATACCAAGTAATACTTGAATTTCAATTTTCAGTTGGATGTGATGGACATTCCAGATACAGTCCTCCAACGCTCTTCAGACAATCTAAACGAAATTGACAGAGAATTAATGACAGTTGCAATCGGGTGTGCCAAAGTCCTCGATTCTTTAAGTAGTAGTCCCAAAATCAAAGAAGAGTTAAGAAAATTTGGCGTCGTTTTTTTAATGGCTAGATTCCTCAAGTCCCAGAATGTAGACTTAATTATTCCAATGATGGGAGCAGTTCAACAATGTGCAGACCTTGTGAGATTTCTCAATTTTCAAATCTGTTTCAAACCTTTCTAATCTGTCTATTAATTAAATTTAGGATTATCTCATATTTTCTTTACTTTTAGAAAGCTTTCAGAATAGCTTTTGAACAAATGGGAATTATCATAGACGTGGTACACCACCTGCAAAATGAAAATGTAAGACTGAAGGAAAATTGTGCACTAGCAATCTTTAAGTGCTCAGCAAACAAAACCACTAGAGATCTGGTGAGAGAAGCTGGTGGATTGGATCCACTTTGTAAGTTGGTTCAAAACGATCAAGTTCGAGTGAATAAGAAATTATTGGCAGCAGTCACCGGTGGAATATGGAAATGTGCCATGAGTCCGGAAAATATCATCAGATTTAATCAAAATGGACTTGTGGTTTCTCTTGTACCTCTTCTTGAAGAAAATGAGGATGAGGATGTTCTCAGCAATGTTGTTGGTGCTCTTGCAGAATGCTGCAAGCATCCTAGCAATCGAGATGTCCTGAGGATGAACGAAGGCCTGCCAAAATTGGTAAAATTAATTAAAGTTTACTAAAGTTTATTTCATTCAAAAAGACATTTTTAAGGGCGTTGGATCAAAGTGTAAAACTCAAAATTCAATTCTCCATTTTACTCAACGAAAATTATAGACAAATATTTTTTCGGTCTGTAGCACTAATCTTTTTCCAAATATAAGACTGCGTAAAGAGCGAAAAAATGTTTAATTTCGATACTTTTTGCATAAAACGAGGAATTCAAAATTTGACTTCAAAATTCAATATTTTCATTTTACTTAAAAAATATTTGAATTAGATATTTTCTCGCTCTGTACGCATAATTCTAGTTAAAAATTGATTAGTTCTGCCGAGAGAAAAAATTCCAAATGTAATATGTGTTGAGTAAAATGAAGAGATCGAATTTTTAGATTGGAACTTGGCTCCAACACCGTTAAAGTATTAAGATTGGTAGCGGTATTGGTTTCAGTAAGGCCGAATTACAGATTCGCTTGTTGAGTGCTACTTACGAGCCACTTTTGGAAAATTTGCCACTGGTAATAAAAGAATGTGCGGAAAGTGAAGAATGCATGGATATCATTAATGATCCAGAACATATTTTTGATGGAGTCCGTTTAGTGTGGTCATTATTAAAACATCCCAGCAATGTTATAAAGAGAAATGCTTGTTACGCTTTGGTTCCTTGTATAAAATTCGCTAAGGATTCACCAGAGATGGTTCGAGCTTTTGTTGGAGGATTGGAACTCACAGTTAGTCTTCTTGAAAGTGATGATACTCAAGTTCTCAGTGCTGTTTGTGCGACCATAGCAGCTATAGCCACCGATCCAGAAAACCTTGGAATTTTGACTGACCATGGTGTTGTCAAAAAACTGGCTGATCTCGTCAACACTGTAAAATATAATTCTTATTATAATGAAGCCTATATTTCATGGTATTTTATATTACTTTTTAAATAATGATTAATTATCGATATTTATAAATTTATTTATCTTCTAGGAGGATGAGGATCTACGCGCAAACTTAACATTGGCAATTGCCTTTTGTTGTGAATGGGGACAGAATAATTATGAATTTGGAAGACTCAATGCTGTAGCACCCCTGGTTAATTATTTATTGAGCACGAATAAAAATGTTTTGAAAGGAGTTTGCATTGCTTTTTATCATTTAAGCAAGGAGCCTTTAAATTGCGTTACTATGCACACTTGTGGAGTTGTGAAAGTAATTTTATTGACGATTGTATATCAATAACAAAATTTAAAATGTTAAAATAATAGCAAAATTGTAATACCTCAATTTTCCACAGCACGTTCTTCGATTAGTTGGTTCAGAAGACCCTGAAGTTCAAATAGCAGCAGCAACCACGATTCGACACATTAGAAAATTGGCCATCACTGCTGAGAAATTCCACTACAAAGAAATGTGGGTTTATATTTTTTTATAAATTCTTATAGCAAAGTCTACACCTTCAAAAATAGAAAAATCTAACATAAATACAATTTTCATTTTGCAGAAGTAATCTTCAGGAAGCAGACTTTGTTCATTAAATCAAAGAAAAGACCAGTGACAGAGAAAGGGAATTTAATTTTATAGTTTGAATTTTTTGCATCATCATAGTATCAAATTAACTAATATTTATACAATCCGCATCTAAAAATAAATTAGTCTAAATCTTCTGCTTGAAATATTATGGTAAATAAGGTAGACACTAAACAGTTAAGTTAAAAATCACCATTTAAATTTAAACTAGGTATCTTTATTTACGTAGTTTAAATACGATTGGACACAATTCAGAATTAAAAATAGAAGTAACAATGAACTAGCGTAGCATTCGTACCTAGAAACTCTAAATTTTACATTATTTCCCTGATCCAGTCACAGAATAAGCATGAGTAATCTAAAGATCAAGATCTAAGCTAGAAATAAAGCAAGTGTGTTGTACCCTTTTTTTAATTTAAACTATCTTATTGAGCTTGAAGGGACGTATGTTATTTTTGAATACATTTCATGGTCCATCGTTCAATGTGAATTTATTTATTGATTTGCAACAACTTTGCACCTTTATAGATTAATGAAGGCTACGAAGTCTACAAACATTTCAAATTGATTTTTTTGCTTCATAGACTAAAAGTTAATAATAAAAGTGTTTGCCAACACTTGATTAAAAATTTTCTAGTAGATATTCACAGCAGCATAAACGAAGGTAAATTATGAAGAAGTTGGCATTTATGAGAAAGTACTCGTTATATTTTTATACCACAGCATGTGCAAATTCATGGCACAATACAGACACAATTTGCGAAATATCTTGAACAATATCAAGCATATCACAACCAAAAAATATACTAATACATTTTGTCTTTTTTAAAATCAAATGAAAGACTTGTTTCATAATAATAAGCTTAGGCACTTAATTCAATTTACAAGCTTCAATTAGGAAAAATATGTGTCAAATTTTAAACATTGTTTGACAAAGTGCAGCTCACAAAAGCGATGAGTTACACGAATAGATTTACGTTTCATAAAAGGTATTCGATGAATCATTCCTTAAATTTTTAGTTTAGCATAATTTTCCTTTTTTTTTAAACCGGATAAGTATAATTTGTCGGAAATACGACTTTGTGCGAGAGACAATGAGAACTTTAAAAATCTGTTTTTTGATATTTGTAGACATGGATGATTTTATAATTTTTAGGCTTAAAATCTTAAATACTTGAAGGAATGGATAAGAAGAGCTCGAAAAGTCTTGTTTTACTAATTCCTTGAAAATAGTTTGATGTTGTGCACTTATTCCTTCTTCTCAGCCAGGAGTGCACTCGCTGCAGCCTTTTTTGCTGTAAATAAAAAGAGAAATACATTTTCAATATTACAATATTACAATATTGGAATCAGAATCTTAATTATTATTCATAGTATATCTTACCAATATCGCCAGCGTTAGATAATAATTTATCAACTTGTGGCTGGTATTGCATGAATCTGGGACGAATTATTCTACGGTAAATCATCAGAGATCCGTTGTAATCCGAGGGAGCCATCAGCCAAATGTAAAAGAGGCACTGCAAGATAATAAATATAATTTATATGACCTAGTTATTTTCTCAGATATAATGTTGATTTTTTGCAGCAAGATTTTCACTCGTTTACAAAAAAACGTACCTTGATAAGCCAATACACCGGGAACCAGCACACGATGTATTCAGAGAAGAATTCGACGATCGTGAAAACGGCAAATGTGACCCAGTACGTGAGCCACTTTGTGTCATCGTCTTTAGATGGGCTTTCAAGTGCTTTCATGGAGCAGTAGGCTGGGTACACAAATCCAATTATGTTGCATACCAATTGTTGGCCTACGCCAAGAACCAAGTACAATGCCAAAAATGTCACAGCCCCTGGAATTAAATCATAAAGATAATTACAGTGGTTCTAATAAACATTTTAAAGATTTAAAATGTAAGATTATACAAATGAGAATCGTGATAATATGGATAAAATAAAAAAATGAAGCAACAGAAATATTTCTCAGGTATGAGAAAAACTACTTGGAGGTATACTTATTGATACATACATTAATTAATAAGATTAGGTATAATTTCCAAAGTTTGGGAATTGGGGGATTTGTTTGTTGATTGGAGTTGAAATGTTTACTTATAATACAATTAAAATATATAATTCTTTCTCATTTTAAACCAATACTTCAAATTGAAATAAAACCAAAAGCATCTGGAAACTTGAGAAAATTCACACTGTCACGTTTTCCAGTCATTCATTACATAAAATAGTGACTGGCAAGATGAATATAAATACGGTTTGAAAAAAATGATATTCATATAACAATAACCACAAAAGTTCCGTAATTTGCAAAATAGAAAAAAATGCCAATGAAGTGGGACAAAAAGCCGACCTTTGAACATGTTTGATGTCATCCTTGAACTTGAAAAACTTGGACAAAGAAGAGAAAAAATATCTAAATACGAAATTGTGCGTACGTGGAGTAAAAAAAATAATGTCTGAACGGATATTGACAGATCATTTTCCAGATAAAATATTGATACAAGGATTACGTAAAAGACTGATTAATAAGGTATATAAATGCGAGAGTTATAACCTAGAAACATACCTATGAAAAGGTAAAGTCTGTTGACTCCAGATTTTTGTTCGGCAAGAGCAAGATACCTTGTCCAAGGTTTGCTTTCATCCTGCAACGTCTTCTCCAGCGTTTCTTTCATAGCTACGATTCTAGCCATTTTGATTGTAATTTTATTTGTATTTTTACTAAAAAAGACTGTGACTGCTTCGATAGCTTGAAAAATCCAGTTAAAATTTCCGCAACGCGAACCGCAGTGCGCAGGCGCAGTGCTGGCGCAGCGCTAGCGACGTCTGACGACAATTTTTAAAAGTGAGTTTGAATTCCGTTACTTCCGGTGAAAAGGAAGTTTAGTATCTTCAGAGATTGTTACAGTTTGTTAGTTTATCATAATTTTTCAAAAGATATTAGTGTTGTGTCGTTGCTGGCTGTCACTTTTGCAGATTTTCAAGCTTTTTTAAGAAAGGTAAGAGAGATTTTCGTAGATTTTTGTGCTCCAGTACTTATTGCTCCTATTTTCCTTTCAATTCTCACAACAAATCTTTTGCTTTTTTGAATTATGTGATAAATTTGGATGTATATACTTTTTAGGTTTCAATTTTAAATCTCAGTCTCGGTTGCGATAAATACAAATATTTAGTAGATTTCTTTTTTATCAACGATGGTTTTTATGTTTGCTAATTTGTTTTCAAATTGTTGTAAAAATTATCAAATTAGAATTTCATATCTGAAATACTTTTTTTTTCTTTTTCTTTACGCGTTAATTTTTTGAAATATCACTATAGTTTTTTGTAAGTATATTTAATTTGTTGTTTTATTGTTTTAATATTGCTAAA
Organism: Synergus japonicus; assembly: GCA_900474275.1. Lineage (NCBI taxonomy): Eukaryota > Metazoa > Arthropoda > Insecta > Hymenoptera > Cynipidae > Synergus > Synergus japonicus. The sequence continues at coordinate 19,540 of UCOH01012725.1, forward strand.
CTATTGTATTTGATGAGGAATAGTAATTTTAAGATTATTTGAAGTATTTAACTAATAATATAGCATCAATTTTTAAAAATAGACAAATTTTCGGACAGTTGTTGTCTAGTATCGAGTTTTGACAAACAATTCTCAAGGTCCCATGGTGTAATGGTTAGCACTCTGGACTCTGAATCCAGCGATCCGAGTTCAAATCTCGGTGGGACCTTGTTTTTTTGCATTTTTCAAAATAGAATGTTTTTTATAACATAAGATTTAAAAATATACAAAAAGATATTTGTGAAATAGAGGATTTTGGAGCAAGTGAAAGTTTTAAGAACCATTGGTCTTTAGGAATTAAAATACTAATTTTCACAGTTATATATTTTTTTAAATACCATTTAATTTAATTACTTCTTAACTAAAACATGAATTTTTTATGAAAAATATTTTTTACAGAAAATTCGAAAACGAATTTTAATAAATAAAATATCAGAATTTGAATATAAAATAATTTTTCGTTTCTAAAAATATTCTATATAGTATATTTAAAGATTTTCACTTTCGGGGTTCAAAAAAATAACAAAATAAAAAAATAAAATAAACTGAAACTTGATGTTTAAATATTAAATATTAGAATATTAATATGTAACAATATAAGATGAAGGTTTGCAATAATCATAGTAGTCAGGATTATATCACAGTATTTTAAAAATTTTATTCATGTCCACAAATTTGAATTTGTTGTCAGTTCAGAAAAATGTCATTCATAAATCCCTTCATAAAATCATGTAGAAAATACAATTTTCGTTGATACAAAAAATTTAAATAAAATGTTCAATAGTTAGTATAATAGATTAATAATTTATATAAATACAATAATTTTGTTTTATAAACCTAAATGATTTTTCGCTGTTATGAGATATTCTTAACAAAAAATGTAAAGTCTAGAATTTAGTAATGGGATTTTCTTTTACTGTAATACAATCTGAGGAAAAATATTCAAGATTTGTAGTATGAACGGAGAAACCTGAAACGACAAACAACCCCGGTGAAAGTATAATTAATTCTAATGAAAGACTGGATCCTCGATGCAGTCTGTGTAATAAAATCTCAAAATTTCTTGGCTTTAAAAAAAAAAACATTTCATATTATTATTCGCATCGAATTTTCGATAATACGACTTTATTGCCTATTTACTTATATCCAAATTTTAAGTGTTATTTACCTATATAAATTATATAAATTTATTATACATATAAATTATATATACAAATTTTAAATCTAAGTGATGATTATTACATTATGTATTTCTAAAGTACACCTATACTCTAAGAAGGAGCATTTCTTTTGAAGGTCGGAGTTTAATTAATTTTACTTGAGCTTTGGTTGTACAATACTTCGTGGTTTTTGACGCTTATCGATTCTATAGAGCAGGCAAAAAAATATTCAATTAAAATCATGTTTTGTTCCTCTAGTTTAATAAAAATAAAACAGTAAAAAAAATAAGATCCTTAAACTTATAATTTAATAGAATTTATTTACAATTTTACTAAGAACTGAAATTTTGCATAAATATATTTAAATAATCGTAAAAAAATAGCTAATTATAATTTACCGTAATAATTATATTTAAATCATTATACTTTGTAACATAAAATGAGCAAAACATCGTCTTAAGTAAAGATTTTTCTGATTCCTTCTGTTCTTTTTTTTCTTTTTGAAAAAAAGAGTCTGCGCAGTACTTTCTTCTCGATAAATATTACACAAGCATTTAATGATATGCATATATGCGCGCCCTCTAAAAATACCACTCAAGGTAGTTTGTAAAAAATCTCTCGTCTTCTCAACTGCTATTTGTCTTTCGTTTTCTAAGTTTGATTTCTCATTCTTAAATACACCGCTTCGGCGTTTGCAGTAATCTTTTTTCTGCGGCGCGCATTTTTAAGCACTTGGTCAAAACGGCAACGATCGTAAATACCGCACCTAAAAATGAGATGATCCCGAGGACCACGAGAACCATAAACCAGCTTTTGAAGCTTCCAATTCTGTCTGTTAAATCGCAGTCGCAGATTTCACTCTCGTTCAAGTTCAAGGCTGAAAAGTTTACAGGCCTCAGGGAAATTAATTTCGTTTCTTCGATTGAAACTTGCCTCCTCTTGGTTACATTTTGCGATTTTTTGATGAATTTATAGGAGATGGTATATTTGAATTCCTGACCATCGTATGATCCTTTTGCACTGTAGTACTGAATCAGAAGAGAGTTTCCGCTTGAAATGATGGGCACCTGCAACAGACGTAGGAATATTTATTTTAACAAATTGCACCATGTGAGAGACATTCTCATATTCTGTTCATTTTATATTTCATTGTGGGAACAGGGAATCCGAAATTTAAATACAGAGGAAATTTACTTGCCTCAGTACGTCTAGATTTGTAAAACAATTTTATCTGAAGATAATCCTGAGGTTTATTCTATTATAAATTCATTTATTCTAGTCTCATTATAAATTCAACTAAAGTTCTCAAAATCCCAATCGACCCAATCTGATCGGCTAATCACGGTTCCATGGTGTAACGGTTAGCACTCTGGACTCTGAATCCAGCGATCCGAGTTCAAATCTCGGTGGAACCTTCAATTTTTGTTTTAATTACAATTTTTTTCTACTTTCAGTCTTTACAAAATTACTGATCAGGTTCTTTAAAACTAATCTTCAAAAATTAATTATGCAAATGTAGACAGTAATTCTAAACTTCGATGGTGAATTACATTTTTGGATTGACTCAAAAGTCGTTTCATTCATTAAACTATAAAAAAGAGTTAGAATTCCCTTGAAATACTTCAAAATGCCTAGAAATTCCACAAATTCATTGAAATTTAATGAAATCTCGTTAAATTACTATAATATAATATAACATAATTAATTATAATTATTGTACCATACCTGGATATTATTAATATCAGCATGCGAAGAATCGCAATAGGACCAGACCATCAGACTATTATTTTCATAGGCTCCATTATAAATCGTTATTTCATTCCCTGTGCAGTAACTCCCCGTATTATTCTTTTTCATCAAATCATCCTCTTCATTAAGCAACTCGTCCCTCACAATCTTCAGCTGTACCGAAACTTTTTCAGTGCCTTTCCCAAAGAATTTGTAACTACAAACTGTATTCGGTGGATACCAATTCTGCATCGACTTAATCGTCTCCCTCGACTTATCAGAACTCCGGAAAACAAATTCACAGTTCTTTTCTGGACCTAATCCTGTTAGTGCCGTAGATTCCGTTTCCTGCAGAGTCAACTGGAAGCCATCGTGCATTATGGTACCATCACTACTGGCAAAGAACTCCACAATAACATTTTTCCCCCTTGATAAGATCTGGGGCACGCGACCCTCACCACAAAATTTCGAGATTTCCAGAATCCTGCCATTCACGTTTTCGAGGAGCGCCAGATAGTCGCCGACACAATTGGAACTTCCGAGTTTCTCTTGAGGTCGATATCGTCTCAGAAATGCTGCCGGATTGACATTTTTCCGGAACTTGCTCAGTTCGTTATCAAAATGATGGTTCTTATCTGGATTTTCGTTCATCCGTATTTGTAAGGGTTCATTGTCAGGGTTGAATGCGTTCCAGTCACCGAAGGTCAAGACTTTTTCACGTGAATGTCCTTCATGTCGAAATCGGTTGGATTCAAAAGTCCTTTGTTGGATATCATCATGATCTAAATAATGATCCATATGTTTTACGTGCTTGGATGGGATCACTGATGACTTTCCGGGTATCCCATTTCGTTTTAGCTTATCGCTGTTCAGGCTTTCATGGATTTTCGATGAGTTCTCCCCATCAGCCTCGAGAGCGATCCTTTTCCTACCCTGATTCACCCTCGCTCTGTGACCCTTCGGTTTCCGACGGTGTTTCTTTATCTTTGATTTCTGGTGAGGACGGTTGTTCTGACCGATTATGATCTCGTCCTCCTCGTCTTGTTTCGCATCTACACTCCTTGAAGATCGGACTCTGAAATTAGAGGTATTATTACATGAATGATGAGCGTGAGAATCTAGCTGTCTATTCTATTCTATTCTATCTCGAAAATGTTTTTCTTTGTTCTCTAGTTCTTTAAAAAAGGTCTTTCAAGTAAACTAGATCAATAAAAATGATTATTTCACTTGATCCAATAAAAATGATCATTTTACTTGATCCAATGAAAATTCACTTTCAGTGCAACTTATAGCACTCAAACGTAACTGTAAAAAAATCTAAAAACACTTTATTGTATTCTTTTAGAAATGACCATATGTTCCTAAACAGTTGATGGACATTAATAAATGCTATTCATCTCGAAAAGCATTATCTGAGAAATTAAATGGGTAATTTCGTCCGATTTTATTGCTTCGGAACGTGTCCAGTTAAAAGCCGATTCCTATCGTTCTACCCAAGGTAATAAAAAAGAAGCTAGAATTCGTAATTAGGAGAGTTTTTTTTACCTGGCATTCTCGAAATAGCTTGTTTTCGTTCCGAATACGGCGCCCTCAGGTTCGAGGAGTTCCTCGCAGTTTTCTGTGTTACAACCATCTTGATGAGTGTAGTTCATTAGGTTGTAAAGGTCGTCGGTTTCCCCGCCGATTCTAAATCGACCTGTGCTAGATTCAAGTGCAATTCTACATCTGATGCCTCGTGGATAAACTCCAGGATATCCTGGTGAAACTAAGCGGCAGGTTCTACGGTCGTTTCGATTACTGCATTCGAGAGGACATTCACTAGCTGAAGGGGATGGCCCTCGATGACGTTCGTTTGCCAAACGTGCTGGCAAAATTGAGAACTGGGCCGAAAATATCACAGGATTCTCTGCTGCGAACTTTGTGTCTGAATCCATCACTATTGTCAAATCAGGACCTCTTCTCAAAAACAATCTGAAATCGAATATTAAAACAAAATTTTATATTATAACAGTACCGAGGCGTCACATACATATATTTATTTTGTTACTATTCCATAGTGAGAAAATACTTTTGCGTAAGGGTTCCGCAACTTGATTCAATATTGATTATCAATTTGGAGTTTTCCTGTCTGGATTTTCTCCTCTTCTCTCTTTCTTTGCTCTCGAAGATCAAAAATCATTCTTTACATATAGTAACTCCATGAAAAGGTAGTGAATTGTTTAAAGATCGGTCAAGTGTCAAGGGGATTTTGTTTTCAGAAGCGCCGACGGTAGGTAGGTCACGTCGAGGTTCATCACCATGAATGCATTACCGGTTTCTTTCTCTAAAGTCAGCTAATAGCGGACTACCATATTTTTATATTTACAAAGCGCCTGAGTCGCCGTTTGCCAAAGTAAACTTGTCATGAGAATTTCTCGAAAATCTCGCAGTCATGTTAGAAGAACGTTTTACATTTGGTTTCCGACGCCACGTGGCGAATTTATTCAAGATCAAAGCTAAGTGAAAATGTAATATTGCCTTTTACATGAACCAAAGAAAAAGATGCAGTATAAAGTATAAACTATAGAATTATACCATACCTGGTTGTATTGCTTGTAACGTGACCACAGTATCGCCCCGCATCATCTTCTAAGTCATCACCATTTTCAGAAAGTTGGATGTAAGCCCCTTCGCATTTTGAATCTTTTAAAACGCCCACTTGCAGTCTTCTTATCCTGAGTTCGATCACCTGTGACAAATTAGAGAAAAAAGTCTTTTCAATTACCTCTAATTTTCTCTGTTCCTGAATTTTGATTTGCATTCCTCTAACTGTAGATTAATTCTGATCTGTCATCCCGTGATTAATTACTCCTTCATAAATCTAATGAAAGCCCGGAGTCTGGTTCTAAATTGCGAAAATCGATACGAAAAGTCACTTTCAAAGAGAACTTCGTTTGTCTCCGGCTGACAATTGGCCAGGACGTTTTGAGTTCACATGATTCCATGAACCATCAGAGCCAAACTGAACTTGTTCTCATTCCACAAGAACATTTGGAATTTAGCAAGAAATGTGCTTGTAAAGATGTAAACTTCTCGTATTGGAAATGTTTAAATCTTTAATTGATGATCAATTGGCAATTTCATTTATCCTTCTTAATAAATATGGTTTCAAACCTGCGGATCTCTTAAAGGTGCCCTGATTCGAATAACGCATCTTCCCATCCGCCCTGTCCATCGGATCCATCCAACAGAATTTCTAACAGTTCGGTTGCAGCCTGTAACAAAGAATAATAGAGTAATTTTAATAAAAATGATATTAAATATTAAAGGCTGAAGTCCCCAAGAATTAATTTTATTTGAAAGTTATATCTTCAAATGCAGGAAAAGGAGAATTGAGGAGATAAATTTTTATCCTAACTAGTTTCTTATCATCACAGGGACTTAGGTGCCAATTTGCTTGATTCAAGGATCTCTTTTGCGTTTAAGGACGATTTATTTTTTAACGTTCACGTGTCCTTAATGGGTACTGCATGAAGCCGAGCATTTTGCAGTGTAGTGCACTGTATCGATAACGAGAGGGTCACCTTTCGCAAACGGGGGAATAAATGTTTTACTTGGTTTTAATGTGCAACGTTACGCCGGATTAGACTCGTTCATAGGGATAGCCCTGTGCGAGCTATATTTCTGGATGGAGCGCTAATCCGACGACTTTTGGAGATTACTTCGGAGCCTCGCAGCTTCCACCCTATTTTTAGGGGTGGCTCGACAGTTATGATCGTCACCCTTCTCTTGATATCCAAACATTGCCTTTCTCGTGAGACTCTTCCTAAAAAGGTTAAAAAAATTTCAACAAGTTGGGCGTTTGTCAAATATAAAAAGGTGGATTTCAATAACACCTTTTTCAAAATTTAATATTATACACCTTTCTGAATAATCTACTTTGTAATAATTTAATCTAACACTTCAAGACATTTGGAATGATTTAAAATGATTTCAAGATATTTTAAATGATTCAACGATATTTCAAGAGCTTTTCAGAGATTTCCGGAAGATTTGTTGGCTTTTAGAGAATGTTAAGGGATTTCAAAATATTTTAATCGATTTCAAGACATTTGGAAGTTTTTACAATCAGATACAATATTTTTTTAGGCATATATCTCTTCAAATTCTTTTAAATAACGTAAAATCATTTATTTTAATGTATTTAAATTGTTGAATACTTTGAAATCACTAGAAATTCTTTAATATCCTATTAAGTCATTCTGAATCTCTGAGAATCTCTATAAATTTCTTTAAAACACTCAAAATATTTTGAAATCACTTAAAATGTAGTTACATCTCTAGAGATTGTATAAAATCGAATTAAATCCCTTAAAATCCCCTGGAATTCTTTAAAATTCTTTAATATCCTTTTAAGTCATTCTGAATCTGTGGGAATCTCTATAAATTTTTTTAAAACACTCAGAATATCTTAAAATGCCTAAAATCAATAAAAAAATCTCTTAGCTTCCCTTGAAATGTTTTTTTGAAATCCTCTAAATTCCTGTTATCCCTCAAAATTCCTTAATATTTCTTGAAATCTCTTAAAGTTCCGGACAACACCGAGTAAATTTCTACCAATATTTTTAATAATTGTCGACAACTGCTTATATTTTCCCGGAAATTGATCTGACACGTGAAGGACATGATTAAGGATGGATGTTTAGCAGTTAAGCGGATTTGAGGAAAGTAAAGTTGACGTTTGGGAAAAGCATGCTGGAGGATCGTAATCTAGACGATCTTGTGGGTTTCCGGTAATTCTGGACTTTATTTATTCGTCGGCTTCCGACTCTTTACTAATGAAATTACTCAGTGGCCGCTGACCGCCAGGGCCACCGAGTTTGCCAGCTAATTAATTGGCATTGATGCAGCCAATTCCATGGAAGTGAGCAACGTTTGCCAGACCACCATGCGATCCACCAACCCCTTTATGTGCGTCTAGACTTTCCACAGTATGCGGTATAGATATCTCTGCACATATGGACATTAATGGACATTGATGCTTGTGCCAAATATAACGTTTGTTGTAGGAAACTTAGTGGTAGTCGTACTCCCGCCACTTAAATGGGAACTTACTGCAACAACCCCTATATGAATCAAATTGCTTCCTCAGAAACAGGAGCCCCTCTCCGCAGGCTGTCTCCTCCTATTTTTCTCTCTTCTTTTTCACCCTCTATATTTTTTTATATATCTCCTATAATTTATCTCTCCGAGGCCTTATTCACGAAGACTTATTTCTTGCAAGAATTTCTATAAATTTTCTGTAAAGAGTTCGAAATTCTTATTATTTTTATGTTTGGAAATATCTCAGGTTTAATATTTGATTAATATTTCTATTTGGAAATCCGCTTAATTTGGAAAATGGAAATCGGATGTTTTGTTAAAAATCTTCATAGAGAAGCCAAGAAATCTCTACCTGGTTTTATTTACCGAAGGGACATCGACGATGCTTCGCGAATGTAATGATGCCAGATAATTAAGTTGTTGTTCAATCTACTCGAGAAATTGTTTAAATAGATTAACGTCGTTTTAACGAACATAGCGAGGCTGTCTCGTCTCGACGACCCTGACGTTATCACAAGGGTGCAATTTACGTTCGTTGCGATAGAGTTCATAGTAATTATTTCTTGTGCGCTATTGCGTAGACTATTATAAGCTCTACATGTTGCACCTTCATTTTCGGCGACTCGACAATATTCAGGAACGTGCTCTCATTCAAATGCAAAGCCTTGCTTTAGCTAAAAAAATTTATCCTTGCTAAGCCGCATCCCGAGTTAAAGGAAAAAAGAAATATTTATATATGACCCTCAGCTCTCCAAGAATTCTACTTTCCCACTGAATCTCATACACATTTTCCATTAAAATTTCAATTTCACTCGTTTCTTATCTAAAGCCCTTTGACAAAATTATTTTTCCTATTCAGATATTGAATTCAATATCTTTTCAATAATGAAATAAATATTTTGGGAATATCTAAGTTAATGAAAGTTTGTTATTTTGAATATAGTGAGGCCATTAAACTGAGAATGGATGTTGTTAATCTCGAGTGTTGTCATAAACCATCTTCCTGGCGATAAAATTTTTAATTAAAACGCGTGCACTGCATGAAAAATGATGGATGGAAAATCTTGAGAAAATTCAGGATATAATACTTCCCGAAAATACAAGTCCAAAATCTAAATATAAAAGATATTTAAAAAAAAGTATATTTGATATGGAGTTGGTTGATTTTGGAATTTGTTTGGAGGCCGGTTCGGGCTGTAACGAGTCATTAAATCGGGACGAATATAAAAAGCGTGACATTCGATGTCGTCATAGAGTAATTCCCTTTATATGTCCGTACTTAAATTTCACCCTTACTCTCGTTTCCGATCGCCCCAGACCATAATCCGAATCCATCCGAGTTTTCCTGACGTTTTTGCATTGTCCCATTGTCCTGTGGTACCTTTTCATGTTTATTTATGAAGAAGCGTCCGCCACGTAATAACACAGTGAAATTCAATGAAATTCGACAAGTGGAGGTAATGAAAATGGACCATAAAGTCCAACCTACTCGGGCGAAATCGCACGAACAGAAACTGAATGTAAATTCTATCCGGACATAATCTTCTTTCCGTGACGCGATTTGCAATCTAAAATCTTGAAAGTATCTCATTTATTGAACATTATTTCATCTAGAAATATGTATTATCATCTCCTTTTTAAATTATGGGAAATATGTAATCAAATTTCTACTTCTTATGTTTCAGTTGTGGTTAATGAACCGGTGTTTCGCAGAACTCTTTGGCAGAATATTTGGCAGAACTGCTTCATAATAACGAGGGTCGAATATTTATGGGTAAGTTAAATATTTGTAATATTTATGGGTAAAGAGAAGAGAAATATGCCATAACATTTTGAAAAGCATTGAAGACGGTGAAAATAGCTTTTCGCAGGTTTGTTCGTGATTTTAAGCCACATTGTTTATATGGGTCACCTTCTGTGGAATCTCATTCGTGTTCTGCTATTTCGCTCGAAATTCCGAACAAGCCTGCCAGCAAAATAACTTCAGTCTATCAAGTTACGTCTTCAGTCTCGATTTCTCACTCGACTGTAAATTGCGGTTCTAGAAAAATAAACTAGATTTCCCTGGGGAATTCATTACTTGATTTTTAGTGATTGAATTGACCTTGAAAAAAATTCGGTTATCATTGAATCAATGATCTACATAAGTTATTTGAATACCTGAAATTTTATTAGGTATACCTAATTATATATATAATAATGCTGTATTATTTACAATATTAATAATAACGAGAATAATAATAATCCGATAAATATGAAACGTGAATTATTGTATTCCGAAATACTCACATAAATTGAATAAACCGGTTCACTTTATACGAGCTTTATTACATAATTAATTATAATCACTCAGCGTCTATTTTAATTAGTTAAATACATTTGTGACGCTCAGTCAGTGATGATATAATAATCACAGTAATAAATGTGAAGTATATTTTTCGGATATAGAATAAAGTAATTAAGTAATAAATTAAAATAATAACATTGGGAATGGTATTTTTGATTTTCACTATTATTTTTATTATACTATATGCGTAAAATATGCTGAACTTTTTGGAAATTTGAAAATTATTAATATTCGTTTATGCCAATGGCTTTGAAATTGTTAATTCGTAAAAAAAAAAATATAGCAGAGCGTGGTTTCGATCCACGGACCTCTGGGTTATGGGCCCAGCACGCTTCCACTGCGCCACTCTGCTGACTTGAAGGTCGTCGAGAATTCTCCTAGCACTTTTTACGCGGCAAAAATCGTATACGAACAATTAAAACGTCATTATTTACACAAAATTTAAAGCTAAATTTGAAAAAAATGTCAGATAAATATATCTGTAATAATCATATATATGTATCATATTATGAAATTGTTTGTTAAATTCAAAATTCCATTCTTCATTTTACTCAACGAAAATTATAGATAAATATTTTTTCGCTCTGTAGAGCTAATATTTTTTTAAATATAAGACTGCGTACAGAGCGAAAAAAAATTTAGTTTCGATACTTTTTGCATAGAACGAGGAATCAAAAATCCAACGCTAAAATTAAATATTTTCATTTTACTCAAAAAAAATTTGAATTAGATATTTTCTCGCTCTGTATGCATAATTCTAGTTAAAAATTGATTAATTCTACAGAGGGAGAATATTCCAAATATAATATTTACATATTTAATTCGAAATCTCACAAAACGTTTGAGGAAATGCGCAATCAGATTTAAATATTAAAATTACTTTTAGATTTTTTTTCCACGAAACTTTACGTAATTGCAAAAGCTTGCAAAAAAATACTGCAAACAAAAAACTAAAATCCTGAAGGCATTCAAGCGTAAAAGCGAAATAAATTAATTATTAAAATTTCAACTAGCGAAAGGAGTCGGACAGGCCAATGTGAAAGGAAATTATATTCACAAGTCCAACGCGAATATTGATTAAATTAGAGGTACATATAGTAATAGCAGTGAGATTGAAGAGTGGAATCAATTTTCATAATTTAATATGTAATCTCTTTCTCTTCGAGTGTTCGGTCAGCGTTCAAATACTCTCACATATAATATTAGTACACCTATATAATTATATAGGTATATATATATATATGTATTTGTGTGTATAAAGACCTTTACTTGACGATAAGTGGCTAACGGGTCATAATTAGTTGGCAATTGAATTTGAGATCAGTTCGAAAGCGCGAAATTAACCAGAGACTGATAAAAAAAAAACTAAACTCTTTTTAAACTCTTTCAGCCTTTTCTGCTTCTCCCCTTCTTATTATTTTTAATTTTCTCTTTTCTCTGTGAGTACTACAGAGTCAAGATCATGACGCTGTACTCTTTCAATGCTATGGTGTTCCTTGTATGGAATATGGAAATGGTTTATTACTCTCTTCGACGATATTACAGAATGTCATTAATATACGTTATGCCGACATTTCGGTCCATATTGTGTGAATATTTTTATGAATGGCGAGTCGTAAAGTACACCTTTACCTTGTCATTAAAGGACGTAGAAGGTTTGTGGAATTTTAATGAATTGAGGAAGGGTGCTTACAATATTTTCATTACATCCGATATAGAATGAAAAGGGGAAAAAAGCTTGCACAATTTTTCAAGTATATGGCTCATTTTTTTATTTTAAGTGTTATTCTTGAAACTTTGAGACTATTTCATTACGAATTATTTATATTTACAAATTTAATCGAAGTTTTGGAAGAAAAACAAGGAGAATTTAGGTAAAAATAATAAAACGTAAAATTGAATATTGATTTCATTAAGGGAAAACACGGTACGATGATGACTTTCCCTAATTATTTAACCATTCGCAAGTTTTTCTTAGAAGTGAAGAGAAAGGCAGTAATGCATAGTAATTTTCTCCTGTCTGTCTGGTACACCATCAAAATTCTCCGTGAAACATACATACGTGAAACAAGATATTCAGTACGAGAATGAATATTCATTTTGGGTATCCCTACGACAGGAAATAGGTGAGGTAGGAGACCAGTCTGTAGTGCAGAGTACTTGAAATAATTAATCGGTGCGTACGTATGCAATGACACGGACACCAATGCTTCATATTGAAGATTTTTTACCATCTTTTTACATTCTCATCAGAGAATGTATTAGATTTGTATTTTGTGAAGACGATAGCTTTATTAAACCTAAACAATTCTTATCTACATGCATATAGGTTGCTTGCATTCTATTTTAAATTCAGTAGCCCACTAGTTTTAATCTTTATGGAAAAACTCCTTTTTCGTTCAATTATTCAGTGAAATATCTTATTTCCAACTTTGAAAAAAATTGCTATTTGCATTCTACTTCCAACACTTCTTTGAAGTCTTAAAATTATTTGCAATTACTTCAAATTGTTTAAAATCCCTTGAATGACTTCAAGTCACCACAAAAATTTCCGAAGAATTCAATTTCGAGAGATTTCAATTATCTTCAGGAGAATAGGAATAACTTCAATTGTCTTTAATTCAGTGAAATATCCCGAAGTCAGTGAATTCAGATGAATTCGCTTCAATTGTCTTCAACCTTCTGAAATATCTTAAATTCAGAAGTAGGGGTGTACAATCGATCAGTTGACTTGTAAACTCCTCGGTAATTTCTGAAATCGTCTAAGGGGCCGTTCAACGATTCAAATATATATTCTACACCTTTAAAGTAATTACTTGAAAGCTCCCTATATAGCCACAGATGTTTGAGGTGTAATTTGGGGTGATAAATTTGATGTAAAATGATTGGTGTTCACATTTAGTAGATCTATTATAAACTGTGAATGTATACCTCTCGTTTCGACAAATGCAGTGGAAAGATCGGGCAAAAGGTAGCAGATCATCAGGATAAAATACAGCACAGCATCCCATCTCATCTTCGTTATTCCGAATAGCCTTCACAGGTCCTGGAACTTGACGTTTGCTTCAGTTTTCCCCTCTCGTTCTCTCCTTGTTCTCCCTCATATTTTTGTCCTCTCTTCCTCTCTCTCACCTCGATGAGTAGTGTGTAGGTAGAACCACCCCTCTGGCTCGAAAGCAGAAGAAGAAGGTCGTGCCGACGTGTCGCGAGAGTTAGGAGGGTGCTTATCACCTGGCAGATAACACCTGCAAAACAAACAGAGACCCAGGTAAACAGAATGCAACACTTTCGTGTAATTAACCAACCCGTAATCTCGAGACGGCAGGAAACACGGTTTTCGCGCTCAGGAATCTCGCCGAGTGTTTTCAACCCAAAATTAGTTGCCGTAGGTTATGAATAATAGTTCCTAGTGCTATGCTAGTTTCCAAACTGGGTTCAATTTATCATCTAGGCAATTACTTTGCATTATCTTGTCAAATGATGTGATATTTTCACTGTTCTTGATACCATCCTATTCTTATCATAAAAAGATGTTGCTGAGACAAATTTATGATATTTAAAGGAATTATGCCAGATCTTGAAGGTTGTTAATAGGATTTTGTATAAAAAAAAGCAAAATTATCTTCCCATTTTTCGAATGTGGATAAATTCTTGATTACATCTATTCTTTACATTTGATGTATCACCCCGAGAAAATTATCTTCCTTTGCACGAATCGCTAATACACAAAGAGCTTTATAACAAAGAAAGTTTAATAAGCAACTTTTCCTAAGTCTATTGTTCCCCTCATTATTCTCTAACTACGCGGAGAGGGCACAAATTCTTCAAGCAACTAGACTTATGCCCTTTTTATCCATACTCTTATAGAATTTAGAAAGTAGAAATAATCTTTTCAGCATTTGGGGATCGACTGAGGAAAGTTGTTGATACAAATGTTTAGTAAAACAGGTCACGATTTGGTTGCATCTCGAGCAACGTATACAGGGTTTAAAAAGTTTTTCCCCGATGGTGGTCCCATCCCGGGATATATAACAGTCGGGATTCCTGAGGGATAAGGGTGAAGATAATCAGGTCGCTTTTTATTCCCTGTGCACAAGAGCGGGTCCAGGAAGACCACCACACAGTGGTATTACCAACTTCAGTGTTTCACTACGCGCTCGCATTGCAAATTAGATGATACATACTATCCCATAAGCGTTTCGCGTATATACGTTAGATACAATTTTACCTTATCCTGCAAAAGATAAATTTTCAACGTTTTGAAATTGCATTTGTCTACTATGTGCTTCATATAAAGTAAAGCGCTTTATGAGAATCCTGGGACTATATGAGAAAGTCGGTCGAGGATGTATTCGATACAAGAGTTTTTTTACGAGGGGATTGCAGATTACGAGCTATTCGCTCATTTTATTCAAATGAGGGCGAATTTTATACTCTAAATTACATTTTGATAATTTCGCGGTTTTTATTACCTTTTAGGGCTTGCTTTATGCTCCATTTTGCAGTTATATGAAGTACTGTATGTTGACGTTTATCTGAAAATTATACGATCAGATAGGGGCCTTTGATTTTATATTATTTGTATTTTTACATACATACATAATTTCTCTTTATTTTTTTAATTTTATTTCTCTCAGCTCTTAAAATCTATTTTAAACGTCGTGAAAAACTCTAAAAATTCCAAGAACCCTTTGAAAAACTGTCAAATCGCTTAAAATTCGTAAAAATCTCTTAAAATTTTCAGAAACTTCTTGATATTCTTTTAAATTCAATGATAACAATTCAAACCCCTTTTATATCCTTTAAAATCTATTAAAAATATTAGAAATATCTTCAAATTCCATGAAATCCTTAAAAATCCCAGGAAAATTTTCGAACTCATAAATATTCTGAAATCTAGATTGAAATTCATGAAAATCTCTCAAAATTCCTAGAAACCTTTCGAAATTCCATGATAAACTTTAAAATCTCTTAAAATTCCCAGAAAAATTCTTGAAATTTTACGGTAACATTTAAAATCTTCTTATATCGTTTAATATCTAGAAAACCGTTTTAATATTCTAAAAATATTTTGAATTTCCATGTTAAAATTAGTGAAAATCTCTAAAAGACAACCTCAGGAAATTTCTCAACTCTCAAAATCTCTTAAAATCATTAAAGATTTCATCAAATTCCATGAAATCCTTAAAAATATTACAAAATCTTTTATAAATTAGAAATATTTTTTGAAAACCATTAAAATTTGATGAAAATTTTCGAAAGCTTTGTAAATTTTACAAAATATTCTAAAAATCCTAAAAAGCCTTTGAAATTCCTCAATGAAATTCCCTATAAAGTTTTAAATTCCTTATTTAAATCACACAAAATACATTATTTTAAAAGTCAAAAAAGTACCTTGAAGTCCGATTGAATCTGATCAAAGTCGTGAAAAATTCTAAAAGTTCCCAGAAACTTCTTAAAATTCCTTAAAATTCTACGATAACATTTAAAATCCCATTATCTCCCATAAAATCTTTAAAAATTCCATAAAATTACCTTAAAATTCCTAGATTTCTAAACTCGAAAATTATTTCGAGTTTAGACTCGTGATTAAATAATTATTAACGAAACCAAATTCAAAATTTCTAATTCAATTCACGCGTTATTTACAATTCGGCAAGTATATCGATTGTCGAAAATACCTATCGATATTTACAACGACGAATTAGGAGTGCGGAATAATAGGCGTTACGATATTTCGACTTCGACTCAATCATCTTTTTAGAATAGAATAAATGAATTACATTGAAAATCAAGTTGTTAAAATTTCCTGTCAAGGTTAGATGATAGCTAGAGAAATTCTGCGTATTCTTGACTCTTGATTATACAAAAACAAAAATTCAAACTCCTACTGTTTGATAAGCCCTCTAAATTTCTATATATAGCGGTATGAAAATCATTGAAACATTTTCATAGTCTTTTTATACTTCAGATTAGATTTTTATGTCTGTTATATGACGCTCTCCTTAAGGGACACGGTATTTTTTTAATAATCGTGATTCCGTCAAGACTTTTTGTATCCATAGATGCATTTTACGTCAAAATACTGCACGGAGAGGCAAACCGGTTCTTATGTATGGCGGATGCAGCATTTGCCTTTGCAGTTGCGCTTTATGGCTGAAGCTATGATATAATGTGAACTCTACATATATAAGCCAGAGAATGGTGGAGAAATAGGCCATAAGGTAGAGGGAAAAAGAAAGACATTTTCTCCTATTCTTTATTCTAGCATCGTGCGTCTGCTAGTATAAGAAGCTCACTCTCTTGGATTTCCTGTGATCTATATATCGCACTAAAGAACATTTATCGTTTACTATACATTCACTACACGTTCTCATATGTGTTATTGTTATCTCGAATGCTTGCTATTTCCTCTTTTGAATCGTTATTTTAAACATTTGATATTTTTTTCGATAAGTAACTATGTATGAAGCATCATACTTGAAGCTAAAAATGAACTGAGGGTGATTAAGAGGAAAGTGTGAAGGATAATTGAAAGAATTACCGATTGCTATAAATTGCCCGTTACATATTAGATTAGCACTTTGTTTTTAATCAATGCATCACCCCTTGGGGAAGTTCAAAGTTCGTCATTAAACGCGACTCAATAATTTCTATCGGCAACACTTTCGTTCCTCCCGCTTATCGATATCGACGCCGCCGTATAAAACAGAACTTGGACGATAAACCGAAAGGTCTAGCTGCAAAATAAATGAGCTTGCAAAGTGCGTGGAGTGAAAAGTTGGGGGGTTTATTGTCGAAGGATCGCTCTGGATTTATCGTAGTGATGGAAACGTCAGTTGAAAGAGCATTTCATAGGGGAAAAAGTAGGAGAGTTTGCCAGACCAAAGAAAGCTAAAAGTCGCACTTTTGCCGATTTCCAGACGGCTGTCCGATAAGTTATTTTACCTTCGATAGAACCCCGATAATGTCCCATTCCATCAACTACTTTCCTTAATGTATTTCCTACATGTCTCACATAAATTTAAAAAAAAAAAGTGAATATACATTTGGTAACATTCCTTGTTTGTAAAAAGGATTTTTTTCTAAATCTTGGTGGCAATAAATCCTACATATTTATATGGAATTACAAGGAAAGTTTTTGATTCCACCGATTTCTTTATATTTTCCTATGTTTACTTCTGTGTAGGCATAACTTTTATCGCCCTTATGCTCCCCCGGGGAATTGCAAATATTCATCCCCTGTCTATTCGACCGAAAATCTAAAATATTCTTTCTGTCCAAAAAACGTAGTAAATACAGTTATGTATTCCATATTTCCCATAGCATATGTGATGTTTGGAATTCATCAATAGAGGTGTACCAAACTCAAGCAACTTCCTTTCTTAATATTTAAAGAAGCAATCCCATCTTACTCTCGTGAAAGAAAATGACTCAGTGTATAAGACAAAAATCGAGAGGTATTTTTTCTCACTTCTTTTAACAGATAGATCCCATGCATATAAAGTGGTGACTTGGTTGAATACATCTTATGTCACCCAAATCGAGACATAAACTTCCGCGACCTACTTGATACGAATTTCGCAGATTTATGGACTATCATAAGTAAAAAATATTGTTCCTCTTTTTAGTAGACTGCTTAAAAGTTGGACATTTATATTGTTCCATATTTTTTAGAACTTGAAGGCATATAAACGTGAAAGGTAATACTAGTAAAATGCTTGGCGGAGGTAGATAAAATATTAACGCAAGTTTTTATTAACTATATTTTTAACTATGAGTATTTTTTATAAAGACTCGTAAAAGGGGTAAAGATTTTAAGTTTAATATTTTAACTTTAACTAGCCATTATGATCCACGCGTTCTGCGCGAAATTAATTTCTCACTTTTGCACACTTTATAATTGAGAATTTATCATTCTTGAAATATAGAACTGGTAATTCTTTGTCTGATTTCAGGAATCTTCATAAGTTTTATAAAATTCTTTCAAAATCCTTTTAACGTCAGTCTGAATTTGGTGAAATTCCTTTAAATTTCGTCAAGTTATTTTTGACATTCCATAATATTCCTTAAAATTACTTACAATTGTTTAAAATACCATGAAGTCTCATTAAAACTCTTAAAATTCCTGAAAATGTGAAAATCAACTGAAATTTCGTAAAAATCCTTGAATCCCTTGAAAATCTATCTTATATAAACATCCAATTATAAAAATCCAATTAAAATCTTTCAAAATCTGGTGAAATTCCTTTAAATTTCGTAAAATCACTTGATATTCGTTAAATTACTTCAAATTCTTTAAAATAACGTTAAATCATTCAAAATTACTCAAAATCCCATGAAATCTCATTAAATCTCATAAAATAATCTGAAAATCCAATCAAATTTCGTAAAATTCTTTGCATTCCTTAAAAGTCCTTAAAATTACTTCAAATCCCATAAAATATAGTAAAATCCCTTAAGTTTTTTTCACAGGGGTACAAATAAGACACGAGTGTCTAATTTAAGGGTTAAAATCCTACAAAATATAGTCAAATTCCTTAAAATTATTAAAAAACCCATGAAATTTCATACTTTAAAATTCATGAAAATCCAATGAAATCTCACCAAATCTCTTAAAATTTCTAAAAATAAAACTCCTTAAAATTACTTAATATCATAAAATATCTTAAAATACCTAAAAATTACTTAGAATCTCCCAAAATAGCATCAAATCCCATAAATTTACTTAAAATCCCGCGAAATCTTATGAAATCCCTTAAAAGTCCTTAAAATTACTTAAAATCCCATAAAATATCTGAAGATAGTTCTTAAATTTGGTATATATGTTCATACAATTCGTGGCAATGTTTCTTCATGCTATTAATTATATTAATTTATAATTCGTAATCTTTTCTTTGCAAATGTCTCATTGAACAGTCTGCGATAAATTAGAACCGACTTTAAATAGAGAAAAGGATAATTATCAGTTTGGCCACGTTATTCGAGTTTAGGACACTTGGCGAGATAACGTGGCCCTTTTTCGTGAAAATGGATGAAGAACAGTTGCGTAATTTATCCGAGAAGAAAGGCGAGGTAAGAAAAGGGGTTGTGAGATGGATCACGTGAAAAGAGAATGGAAGAAAGTGTGAGTGTGATAGAGTCTGGTACTAGGTGAGGGGTGAAAGGGGTGGATTGCGGAAAGAGAAGAAGAAACGAGGCAGATAATTTTAGCGGCAATTACCGGATCCAATTGGAAGTTGAATAGACGAAAACGACCTTAAGACATCGAAGAAGAGTCGGACTGGGGAGGCGGAAACAGAAAACAAACTTTACTGTGGTGGTGAAAGTAGCCAAAAGACATTGCCCACCAAATTAGAAATCTTTGGAAAAGGAAATCTTCCCCTCGACGAAATCGTGACATTTTTTCGTAAGACGGACAATTGCCAATTTGTCGATTTTGTAAAAGAAGATGATAATCAGTATAATTGAAAATGATTGGTATATAAAAGAACAAACTTGACGTAAAAAATCTAGCTCGTTATTATGTTATTCTCAATAGAAAGTTCATGCAATTATGAAATAATGATAATAAATTCAATGATGTATTCGTGTTCGAGTTCCAATCGCAGTTTAATTGGTATTGAATTATCTCGAAGCTCTTTCATCTCTTTTATATCAATTAGAGGGAAATAAAAGTTTATTTTCAAATTCTTTATAATTTATTTGAAATTTAATCGGTATAGTTATAGTTGAGGCTTAAGAATGAATTAAGATCGATAATACGCAGAAAAATTAGATTGTAGTCTGATATTGTGAGAAATAGTAAAGCATAAATTCTGGCAATAAAATGTCTGCCCGATTTGGTAAACCGTTAGCGAAAGTGCTCGCAATTCTGCAGAAATGGCCATAGATAGGAAGAGGTTCCTGGGACATTTGTCTTCGCCATTGAACCATTTTCAGGACTGTGAACGTACATAAATATTCACCATATTTCTGGAACCTCGTGTATAAAAGCTTTACGACGTGAGATTGCTCTTCGTTACTTTGCAACGGCACAGAAGACATGACCACTAAAATTTACGGGTAATATTTATTTAAGCACTTGGAATTTGTCTCGTAAAAATGGTATAGAGTGAAAAAATGTCCTTTCAGTACTTTTATGATTTATTTATCATTTTTTTTTTAAATCATATTGTTTAAAAGGTGGCGTAGCTTCTGAGTGTTCCATAACTTGAGCTGGATATTAAATTGCACGGAGAGAAATAGATATTAACTGTTAATATCTATATATTAAATCGTAATATATCTGCTTTTTAACTATGGGACGACTATCTAGATATTTAGATTTAATATCCTCAGATATTAAAATTATATATCTAGAATACTACTGCTATAGGTTAGGATCATGGTTACTAGGATTTATTTATTATTATTTTATATATTAAATAATCAATAATAATGTAAATAATAATATTATATATTAAATATTTATTTTGGTCGACATTACATCGATAGATCATTTAAAATGACTAATGCAGATTAAGAGCAAATCTATTTGCTTAACAAACTGATTTCTTTTACTTTGAACAACTTCGTAAGCGAACAAATGTTCACAGAATGATGCGAAGATCAGGATATATATGTTAAATAAAAATTCACAGATAAAAACACACTAAATGCGATTAATGATCGAATCCGTCGAAACTCGAAGCTTCAATCAATAGCTTTCATTCAAAGTAATCGAAAGTATAAAAAAAAAAGTGTCGTGATAGCACGCGCAGTGCGTGCGTGCGTAAATGTTTAATATCTGAGATATTCAACTTTAATATCTCAGATTTTAAATTTTAATATCTTAATTTATTAGAATATTAATATCTTCTGTTATTAAAACGTAATATCTCTAAGAAGTCGATATATTACTCTATAACATCTAGATATTATGTGATAATATTCAGATTTTTAATATTCAGTTCTTAATATCCAGTTTCCTCCGTGATGGTCATAAATTTTCTGATAATTAGTCAACTAATTAAGAAGTTAAGTGGTCGGATGGATATCTGGACGTTTTGTTTATATAGATGCGCTCCTGTTAGCAGTGAATCATGAAACGTCGGGTGTGTGTCGTCGAGTTGAAGCCATGTAAACGCGTCGAGAAGGCACTTAACAATTGCTTAAAATAACCAGATCCACAAGAAGCTTGAGAAATCTCAATCGTTTTGCATTTGTGACACATGCGAGAACAAGTCTTCATACCTTTCTTTAGACCCCCCAATCACATCCTCATTAGCAGATTTAAATCGGATTCGAGCAGGCAACTATTAAGAAACTATTACAATTTTTATGGTCTTAATCTTAAAGTAACAGAAAGTCGAATATAGATTAATTACTAATTAATCTGATGCATACAGTTGAATATTATTATTTTTGATGAATGAAACGCATTAGCTTTCATAATCTTTTAACCTTTGGGGAGAGTTTAAATCAGATTTTGCACTTTAATTTCAGCACGTTGGAAATTCGCCTCGAGCATGTTTATCACGAGTGTTTGAATCAAACTAATCTAGTACTCGGAGCTTTTGTGTTCTTTGTGTTATTTCTGCTTTTTCCCATGGTGACATGTAGCAAGGTCGTTTACAATTTTCCTAGTGTGTTCCATTGCCTTTACAACCGCATAGATGGTTTACTCTGATTTCAGTTGGACGAGGACGAAATCCTCGCATATATGTATATATATGTTACATATACAAGAAGTTCTTTTATATGCTTGTGAAATTTAATCGTGCGAAAGAGATGAATATCATGCATCACTGATACTACAAGGCTTCCACAATTTTATTCTCTATCCAGAAATATTATAAAATTGCAAATATTCTCAAGTTTAAAAACATTCTGATTCTGATTTCCATTCAACCACATACCAAAAGCCAGAACACAATGGAGCATATTTTAAAAATTGTATAAAAGTCTCTTTCACGGAAAAAATTAGATTTTCTTTAATTTTTGCAGTAAAAAAAATCTTATTATTAATTGCAGCAATCAGTTAATTGGTAAAATATTGAGGAGCAGAGTTCAATTTATAAAGAAGCGAAATTATGCATTCGGAATATAATTGCAATAAGGGTCAGCAAACGACGCCCGCATGATCCTCGAAACGATTGAAGAAATTGAACTCTGAACGGGGTTCTCGACTTCGGTATAATTAAGCATTAAACCCGGTTACCAATCGCTTTCTCTCCTCCCTTATTGCGCTTTAATACGCGGATTCTGCAAGCGGATAATCTTATATAATTCGACTAATTGTAAAGAACAAGTATTCAGTCGCCATTCCATTCATCAAACTTCCTCAATGCGAAATTAATTAAGTCCTTTATTGTCCCTGAGAGATTCAAAAGGTAATCTTCCCGGAGAGTCTATAAATATTTTATCCTTGGAAAGAAGCATTTTAATCAACCCCGTCAGTCTCACTCAATATTTGTTTTCAATGAATTCCAATTTCTCTATTCAATATAATAGTTAGTATAATCTAACATAAATCATATCATATCTTTCCCTAATAATGTTTCCAACAGTCCATATGGCTTTTTTTGCGGGGTTTTATTGGGGAGGAAGAATATATTTGAGGGCATAATATAGATTTTGAGTCGCGTCTAATGACCGGGATTTGCGAGCTATGCTCGAGGGTAACTACTGAGCTTTTGCAATTTACCTACTTCCGAATTTCGTTTTAATGCAAATGGCCCGTAAGTACCAGATGGCACCATGCCGAAATGTCCAAGTACATAGTTTGAGGTGCCTAGAGCTTAACGTGGTGAGATATATTGACTTAGGAAATTATATAGGCTTAATCGGGGATGAACACATAAATCAAGGGTGGAGGAGATAAAATCATCTAGAATATAATACATAAGTGTCGCTGCGTTTACGAGGGGTGGTGCTCTGCCATTTCCCCTTCAGTTTTCTTATCTCTGACAAAGTAGAGTTGAGCATTCCGCAAAACGTCGCTGGGGGTCTGAATAAACTTCAAGTTGTACGTTGTCTCTATTTTTAACATTCTGTCACTCACGAATATTTTCCTTTTCGAATATTTTCCTTTGCGAATATTTTTAGGGCAACTATACTTTAAAGACATATTAATTGTGAATATAATGGGAGAATCTTGTAACTTTTTGAATTCATGAATTGAATACATTTTTTTATTATTGGATGCATATTTCTTATTGGATCTTATTCCACTACTTGTGATATGTATTCCGGTCCATCACACCCACTCCAAGACGAGGACTGAAGTTTAGCGACAATATTGTGTCAATTTGTATCGCAGATGGTGAATTGAATAGAGGACCGCTGGAGCTTAGGGATAAATTCTCGATCATTCATTGCTAATGCCGCTTCTTCGGCTCCTTTATAGCGATTAAGACCGAAGGACATTTCCCTCTTTGAGCGCATTATCCGGCTGGCTTAAGAGCTTCTTTTTAAGCGATCTTTCAGTGGAAGCCGTGGATTTAAGGGCGGAAAAATTCACGATATCTTCGCTAATATACGCAAAAACTCGCCGATCTGGAAAAGCAGAAAACAATTGCCAGGATATTCAGGCGACAAAGCAACTCGCGAGAGAAAGAGAGAGAGAGAGGGAGAGGTAACGACAAAAGGAAAGTAGAACGCCAACGGAGACAAAAAGATAGAAAGAGACGACAAGAATGAGGAAAGAAGAAGAAAGAATCTTCCTATAGAGTATAGTTATACCTTTACTTGCCTTGCTACGACAGTAAAGGGAGAATAACGCTAAAATGAAATGAACAAGGGCCGAGAGGGTAGCTAGTGCATCCGGAAAATAGGAGAAAAAAGAGAATGTTCCGTAAAAGCTGGAGGAAAATCTTTAAAGGAGGGAGTCGTCATAGCATACGAGCTTAATCATAAATTAAACAACGGACTCGCAAAAACCCTTTTTAGTGTCTTCTTTTTGCGCCTCATATATACCCTTTCAACGTTCCAAGAAAGAATTCATGGTTCTGAAAATTTGTCATTATTAAACAGGTCGTTTAATATAATAATATAATTAATCTACTTAAGGTAGTTGTGCCGAAATCGAACCTTTCCTACGAATTGTCTACAATTTTCAAAATATATAGAAAATATTGTTATCTAACCATGCTCCAATTTTTAACTTAATCGTGTGTTTCTAAAGGCAAATATTTTTAATTATGTTCAATACTTTTTTCACGGATCTCCTACAGCTAACCTTGGGCAATCGCCACATTATGAAGTCTAGTATGAAAACGAATCTTACCATTGTGCTAAAAAACTACAGATGTATAGTAAAATATCGTGTGGATTTTATGAAAAAAAAATCAAAATTATTGTGCATTTAGTATAAAAGTTACAATATTGAAAAGAATAATATTTCTGTTCTCGCGAGACACATGGCGGGGATAGTCAGTGACGATGTACAACACTGAGATGACATTTTGACGATTTTGACAATACTGTTTTTTGGTTATAAACAAATCAACACAATTTTTTCAGAGAATGAAATTGCGGTGTTGTCAATATCGTTGCCATACGAAATGTGACTGTGAATGTGTGTATACGTATATAGGACGCTTCTATGTGATTATACAATCCCAATCAAAATTGTTTACCAATGGTTAGGAGAGAACATGCGATATCTTACATCTATCTTAGCATAAACTTTTGAGTGTTTTTTTCGCGATTAATAATTAATAATTAATAATTAATAACCTTAATAATAAACTCCAACTATAAAATATCCGAATTTCCTTGGTAAAGGGGGTGAAGACATTTCGAATTCACCCCCTTTTACCTAAATTTCTAAGTAATTTTTAAGAACTTCGATAATAAGATCGAATAGTAAATCTGATACTCATGCATGACGCAAAAAGAAAAGGACACGAGTTCATAATTTATTACCTCATTTCCGGAAGGTAGAACCTAAAAGGCGAAGATCTTTGATGTCAAAGTGACTTTTATACTTTATCTTTTTACAAACGACATGTTTGGTTAACGTCAAGAGATCTACATTCAGTATTTACGCTTCATAAGGAATACGAGCAAACTCGGAATAAAAGTTTGCGAAACAATTAACTAATTAAATTCCGAAATACAAAAACCTTGAAATATTACTTTGTTGGAAAAAAAGACGGGAAATTGTATTTATAACTCGTTATAGCAGAATAAAGATATAATTTCAATTTA
This sequence comes from Synergus japonicus, assembly GCA_900474275.1. Classification (NCBI taxonomy): domain Eukaryota; kingdom Metazoa; phylum Arthropoda; class Insecta; order Hymenoptera; family Cynipidae; genus Synergus; species Synergus japonicus. The sequence goes on from UCOH01012725.1 coordinate 45,091, forward strand.
TTCGTCCATAATTAAATTGTTACATAAGTGAATTTGCTGAATGCATTTCATATTCATCTGGCTTTGACTGTTTAATCAAGACAATTCAAGTCCGGGGGAAAATGGTCATTTTGAAGAATAAAAGAGATTGGTGAAAATTTTCTCACGAAAATCGGGGGCGAACCGGATGGAAACGAATTGATTATCTGGAATGATCGAACGATTCCTAGAAAGAAAAGGGGGTCAGATAGTACAATAATCTCCCCTTATGGAATCTGCCCCTGCCAGTTAGGCGACGTGTCTGTGGTTTCTAGGACTGGACGATCATTTCTGGATTTTCTTGTCTACATCTACCCCTTTCGACGCCTTTCTACGCGAATCTACTTCGCGCTCGATAAATCAAGTGACGTAATTAGATGCAGCGCGAAATCCTACGTTCCAAAAGGGTGACCGCCGCAACACTAAATTTATGGCTTTTCTCGAATGCCGACTATACATATACGCTCTACCTTCGTTATTTAGCGCGAGAAAGGAACTTCTGCCGCTTTGCGCCTGTCGATTCGAAGCGATTCACTCGTTTCTTTTGCTACTCTCGATGCAGATACAATCCAGTGCCCATTTCCGTTATTCATTTCAGAGGTCCGCTGTTTGCGAACGAAACGGAACTTTCGATGAAAATTGAAAACTGGTTTTGTTGAAACTGAGACGATAAATCTCAGTCGAGAGGAGCAAGATAAGTTTGATGAATGCTGTGAAAAGAGTTTTTCGTTCAAGTCCTTCCAAATAATAATTAAAGCACTTTTATAATTCTTCACAATTCGATTCGTTCATTTAAAATTTTAATCTTGAAGATTCTAAATGCGATTTTCTTTACATATTTGGCTCTGGAGAGCCAGATTTTCCCTTTCCGGAAATCGTAGGATTTTAGTCAGTGATGAAAATTCGAAATCTTGCTTCCAGACTACGGCCAGACACAGAGACAGAAATTTTCCTGAAACCGATCGATGGATCATGAAAAAGAAGATTTTTTCTTTCGTTATTTTGAATCCGGTTTATTCTGTTATGGTAAAAACAACAGGGGTCTCAATAAGCAGATCGTTTCGTCTGTAACTCACGACGATTGTTCTTCAGCTTCTTCTCGTAGCGTTAGTTGTAGCCTTGGGCAAAGGGGATGTTTTCGAGGGAGGTGGGTTACACACGTACGGTGCTAAGAGCATGGGGTTCGTAGGGCTCGAAGCTAGAATGCCTCTGGTTACGAAGTCTAGGGTCTTCCCTTTTAATTGTTTTTATTCTTCATGTCGGCGAAAAAAAAAACGAGAAAGAAAGGAAATCACACAGCAAAAAATTATTGCTAGTTTAGTCAGAAAGTAAAGAAAAAACTGAAAAAGTTTCTCGTTTTTAATGGGGCAACTTTTCTCCTGAAAGACTGAAACAACAGAAGACAAATCTGGGAGTCTTCTGCAATCAAAACTTTAACAGTTACATTGCTGTTTTTTATTAATTTATTTATCTCGATAAATGTATCTGAAAAGTATCTGAAAAGTATCTGAAAAGTACATTTGTTGATTTAGGAGAGAATAAGATTAGTTATCGAAACTTCGATTTGATATAAAGTTTACAATTTCGTTCAGGGTTGTGGAATAAGTTTGGAATCGTTTGGCAGAAAGGCTTTGCAGAATCGTTACGAAAAAGGGAATCAAGAAAGGATAAATGGGCAAAAGTGACGCTTTTAGAACCCCGTACTTTCGAATATATCAAATTAACGGCTTTCGCCTAATGTTTTACGAAAAAATTGGACGATAAGCGTCGTCTTAAAAGTTATGGAAAGCCGTAGTAATCACAGGTCCTTAGGGTTAGCACTTCTCTCAAATGGTTTGGAAATTTTTCATCTCTTGGAGCTTTAATTCGATGAGTTATTTATGAACCTTAATCAATGACGAAGTTGGTAAGACAAGATCATGTTTCTAAAAGGAACAAAATATCTTCAACATCCATCTATTTATTTACTGCCGTTATGCAATTTAACAACTCAGAATTCAATTTGTTTAATGAAAACTATTAATCAGCTACGCGGCTTCCATTAATCACATTTCTACTAATACGATTTATGATTCTCCAAGAAAAAAGAACTGGTTTTTGTTGAAATTTGTTCAATTACAAACCAATTAAGTTCTCATCAAATACAATCGTCTTTGTAATCGGATAAAAAGAGTGTAGACATTCATTTGGACTTATGATATAGTAAATTTCGATTTGTCGCAGAGAAAGAATGCATTTTCCGGCTTCTTCACCTTCGTTCATTTTTGATCAGTTTTTCCCTCTCTAGCCTCGGGATAAGGTTTTGTTATACTATATACCTATGATTCTTCTAGTTTTCTTCTTCTGAGATCTTCTTCTTGCTACTCTTTGTCTTCAAGAAAGACCGAGTACGATTAAACGAGGCGATTCTTTCGCCTGGAAGAATACCCTCGGTCATCTACCTTTCGAGAATTACTAGGATCGGAAACAGACGTCACTTGCTTTCGTAGGAATGAAAAATAAGAAGCAAAAAAAGGACAAGCTCGGTACGCACAAGAGGCAAATCCAATGTATAAATAGGCGTTTGGAAATCCGGCAACAAGCGACGCGTAGCATCTCTCTTCCTCAATTTAATCCACCAAACTTAGACTATAACACGAAAATCGGGTTTTGGTATTAGGCAAAAAAAATCTTAACACTTTCTCATTAGAAGTTCTTGAATTAGAAGAGTTCTAAATTTAAAGTTTTGGTAAATTAATATCTGAATGCATCCGAGTCAATCCGAAGTCAGCCTACAAATTCCCATCCAAATCAATTCGTGCCAATTCCGAAATTAGCATGAGAATTCCGATCCGAATGAATCTGAACTAAACCGTCTTTGGATTAACAGAAGATTTCTTAAGATTCGAAATTTCGATGGGAATTAATAGATATTTAATCCGAATGAATCCGGTCAATCTGAACTTTTAACACGAATTAAGTCCTAATTGACCGGATTCAATTGGATTGGCCGAATTTATTCGGATGAAAACTTCTGATTAATTCTGATGACTTCTTATTAGCCGGATTCACTCGAATTAAAGGTTCGGAATGATTTAGAATGGGCCTCGAATTAATTCGGATTGAAAACTTTTTTTGAATTAAATCGTAATGAAACTATTTGGTTCGGAAACAAATTCCGGAATGATTTGGAAAATTTGCAGATTGGTTCAGAATGAATCTCAATTAAAAAGCGTTGAATATTGCGAATATTTTTCTACATTGGATCATATTGCAATCAGGCTTTTTGCAAAGGATATTTTGTAAAATAATTATTTTAAAAATAGAAAAATGCAATAAATACAAGACAAAAGATTAAATAAATTTTGTTGAATTCGCGTGTCAAAAGTTAAGAGTTGTAACGAGCACCTGAAAAGTGATGTGATAATTAGACGTTTGCTTTTATTGTGAGGTTCTTCACAAGAAGACGGAAGTAAATGCGAAGAGAAGGTGGTGGAAGTTAATTTAATCCGTGTAACCGAGTAAGTGGCCTGCACATCCAGCTGTGCCACATGGAATACATGTAGATGTAGATGTAGAGGTATCGGGTAATATAGCCTCATATGAAACTGTGTAAACACATGTTTAAAAAAAAATGCGCCTAATGATTTCGTTTTAATTCCACAGAAATGAGCGCGCGGTTCGATATAAAAAAAAAGGGTACCGAAAATAGTATTAGATTTCCAGACCAATTAGTTTTAAAACAGACAGATGCATTCAAAAAAATTACTTACATTTAAATTAAATGATCAAATTTCTATCTCAATATTAGTACAAAAATATATTGACTGTCATTTCCCGATTCCCGGCTATGTCCGATATATTAATCCAAAATGTAACGATAGATTCTTATCTCGTTAAAAATCTTATATCCGCTTCTCATATCAGGACAAGAGAAAAAGATGACAAAGGCGCTGCCTATAAAGATATTTCATTATATGAAAAAAACCAATCTAGGGGTCACTGCACATGGCTTCAGTTGCGGTTGATTGAAGACGAATTAAGAACTCTGAGCTTGGCGCAGCTGCTATCGATAAGAACTAGATGGAAAGATGGAACTGGAGCGATAAACTCGGATTTTTCGATTTCTTCATGCATTTTTTTGACAAACCGATTAGCGTTTCTTTTGGTACTAATTCCAATCATTGATTTGACACGGGACAAATTTCAACTTCTTTGAGTAATCTTATTACCAAGCATTTTAAGGGGAGTAAGCCCTCTGTTATGGGACTTGCCGCTATACGTCAAGACTGTCAGAAACGATGTACCGGATGCCTAGTTTGCCCAGCAATGTGTACTAACTGTTATTAGCAATGCTGACGTGTACTAATAAGCTTTACCGTCGGAAGAGACATGTGACATACAATTAATATGCTTCTCAATTGGCTGTTTAGGCAACGAACTCTCTGAACTGGAATCGTGAGATGTTTAACCGCTCTGCACGCATACACGCACCTTCGACTTTGAAGTTGAAATCGTTAACGTTTACATGTTCCATGTCAAGGACGGTTGCTGGGAGAAAATTGGGTAAGTGAATTTTCTCTCGCATCTCTGAATTTTGTCTACTTTTCAAAGGGATTTGATTTTTTCTATTTTTTACATTCTCATTTAATGTTTCTTTTCGTAACATAGAAAAATGTTACATCCATGCAGAAATTGTCTCATTTAGCAAATGGGATTCCAGGGAAGCCTTAATTGACATTTCTATCTTGAATAATTAACAAATTCTGCAAATGAGCGAATAAAAATTGGTCTTTTGATTAATTAGACAATTTTTTGTTTTGAGTTAATGACACGCTATAATAAAATATACCAATGAGGGAAAAGGAAAATGTAGTGGAATTAGGGTTCCCACGAATACAATTTCCTCATTATTGTGCAGAAATTTAACATGCTGATTTGATAAAGTTGTAATTAGTATTGTAGCTTTCAGCTGTGAATGTAGGAACATGAGACTACCAAAATAGAATTACACAAATTGAAAATTTGTCCTTTCAATACAATATCGATTGGAGGTAATATACGGTGATGATTATCCCAATCGACATGCACTCGACAGGCAATATAATTTCAATAAACGTAGAACTTCTCTGGCCTATATTCGGAATTTCGGCTCAGTTGAATATAATAATGTGACACAAGCGAACACAAGTTGATCTCATCCATAATTAATATCCTTACATTATTCACGTTTGAATCGAGGAGCAATTTTCAAGTTGAATACACCCCAATCGAAACTTAAGAAATCTCTTTAATAATGATTAGGAATAGTATTGACTTATTGACCGAAGAGGTTGAATAAATGAATATTAAGTATATTATAATTTGCAATTATATAGTAAACAAGTTTATAATTAGGGCAAAATTTATGAAATATTTTAATATTTCATAATGGTCTCAAGTATTTTTGTTTTTCGTCAATCTGACTTAATTAAATTTTACGTGGCAACTTCTTCTTTATATACTAATTGTAACTAGTCGCAGAAAGTCGTTTCTTCTTTTATGTCAATCTCCAACGCTTTAAGTGTCACCAACAATTTAATCTTGCTAAACAGATCTCCGGGGAAAAATCAAGATCGCGAGGAACTTAATTAGTTAGAATAAATTTCAGGAATTCTCTAAAATAGCTCAAGTTTTGCCAAGCTTTATATTAAGATGCTTTGCAATTCCTTCCCTTTTTAGTGCTTTGCTTCCTCTGCAAAATAGAATTATACCAGAATTCCTCTCAGAACTTTTGAAATCAAAGTTGAAAAGATACGATAAAAATAAGATGAAAAATTATTTATCATTTTAAAAGAACAAATAATCTTCCGCGGACAATTTACCGCAGTGGAAGAAACTTTATATAGTCAGACGCTACGAAAATTGAATAAAAATCCTTACCATAGATTTAAAATCAAGTAAAAAACACAAGTATAGTCAAGCACGCAGAAACGATTTAATTTGTCCCGCGGTACGCGTATTTAATCTCCGGATAAATTCTTTTTTTATTGTCGGTAATTAAAGTTTGTTTGATGTCCGCGAATGAAATTTTAGGTACGTCATTCATTCTAACTTTGTATTATACCTTCCCCATTCACTCGATTCTTCGATGGAAAACGGCATAAAGCTACACAAAAGCGAAATGCCTTTTACCGGATTTCATGTACAGTGCATTAATTGAATAAACTTACCCCTTTCATCGATATTGGACAAATCCCGAGTTTTATTCCACGGCAGCAACCAGTTTCATTCTTTCATCCGGAGCATCGTGATAACTACTATCACGGTGGACTTCAACGTGTTTGCCCAGGAACCCAATCAGCTTCCCCAACGAACCTTCCATTAATCCCTGCTTGTTTCGAAAACGTATTCTGATACGATCGGCTTCGAATACACAGGCAATAGGTAAATAACACCAAAAAAAAAAACGAATCTAAAGCCTCCACCTTTGCTTTACCCTCAGATTTAAAACTGTCCACATTTCACTGAGATTCAACAAGAAACACTCGAAAATTACGAATTATTATGTCCAGAAGTCTTTTTTTTTATTTTTTTTAGTACTATGGTTTTATTGTTTAAAGCACATTTTTTTTGGTGTACTTGTTATTATTTTTTAACGACACATGCCGCTGTCAATGTGACCGGTGTCGAGTGTTATCAAAGACTGTTACTTTTCTGTGATCTGATGGCGAGGAGAATTTTTTGGATGGCAGAAATGAAGGGGGTGACGGACAGGTCATATAGACAGAGTGCACGTGACACTTTTTATCGGGAAATCACACGTGTCACGCGAGATTATTGGCCTTTGTGAGCGATTTGACAAATGGTCCACCGCATATGGCGCATCGCGCACGACTGAGGGCGAGTTTGCTACCACCATCCTCTCTTCTGATCTTCTCCCACCATCAACATCCACATCTCGAGTCTAAATTCTCTGCTCTGTACCATGTTCGACGAGAGATCGCTACACGCAAGTCCCTTAGGGTAGAAAGTTTTTGCACCCCAAAGATTCTGCGATTGTTTTACTTTATATAGATGCATTGATAATAAAAAATGGAGATGTCACTCTTCTTAAATGATAAGAGTGACAGGAGATGAAATGCTTTTTTTAAACACTAATTAACATAATTTTTTTTTTATTATCAAGTTACTTCAAAGGAATTTATAGGATTTATAGGAATTTTAAGGGATTTTCGAAGAGTTTCAATTGAGTTTGATGAAATAAAGAAGATTTTTAGGACTTTTCAAAGATTTTGTAGAGTTTAACAAGATTTCAGGATATTTCGTGGAATTTTAAAGGAATTCGTGTAATTTTAAGGGATTTTTGGAAATTCTATGGGATTTTAAGGGATCTTAGATGTTTTGAGGAATTTTAGGGATGTTTTTGTGAATTTTGAGAATTTTCATAAAGTTTAAGCAATTTCAAAAATTTTTGTGGACTTTTAAGAAATATAAAAGGTTTCCTAAGTGTTTTCAGCTCTCTAAATCCGAATTAGTGAAAAGTGAGTCACTATTTACTTAAGTGAAAAATGCTACTAATTGTTAGTTATTTTTAACTAAAACTTTAGTGAAAAGTTGAAAACTGCGAATTGAAATAGTGAAATACAACTATTAATTAGTAAAAATGTTCACTAAAGTAAATTAGTGACTTACTTTTCACTAATTGAGATTTAGAGAGTTGAAAACTCTTAGGAAACATTTGATATTTCTTAAAAGTTCACAAAAATCTTTGAAATCGCTTAAACTTTATTAAAACTCTCAAAATGCATAAAAACATCCCTAAAATTCCTCAAAACTTCAAAACATTCAAGATCGCTTAAAATCCCATAGACTTCCCAAAAATCTCTTGAAATTGTACGAATTCTACAAAATCGTTTAAAAGTCCTAGGGATTTTAAAAGATTTCTAGGAAGTTTAAAGGGTTTGAAGGGGTTTTCAATATCTTGAAATTTTTTGAAATTCTAGGGTGATTTAAAGAATTCTATATGATATTTAAACAAATTTTAATCGATTACGAAGATTTTCGTGTTTTAAAAGATTTCATATTTTTTAAAGGAATATTAAGGGGTTTTAAATGTCCTCCTGTAATTTTGAGGAATTTTAAAAGATATTAAACGATTTCTACGAAGTTCAAGAAATGTGAAAGGGTTTTAATTATTTTGAGGAATTTTTAAGGATTTCATGAAATTTGATAAGATTTCTAATGTTTTCGTGAAATTTTAATTGACAAGCAAACCAAAATGCTCGCAATTATTATTACATCCTCCAAATTTGTCAAGTAAAATATTTCGCCCTCAATTGAGTTGAAAAATGAATTTGGTCGATAATTGCAAGTCATTAAAGTTGAAAAATCGATTTCGAGAAAATATTTTGTAAGTCTATTAAGTTAGAAAATTGATCTGGGGAATCTTTGCGAATCAATTGAGTTGGAAAATTGATTTTGAGTACAGTTGCTAGTCATTGAAATATCAGTCTAATATTTTTTGTTTAATTAGAATTTTAATTAAACTATTATAGAAAAAAAAAAAGTTTCCCAATGCATAGAAATGTCCCCTTTTGAAAGTGTGCAATTGTTTGCTAGCGCGCCTCTTCTCTGCCAGGTGTGCGTTTTGTCAAACAGCTCACGCTGTACAGGTATCCAAAAGTCCTCGAAGTCAGAGCGATAAATAACTGTCTGTATCCTACCGCGAAAATGGGGAGGAGTTCGAGTGCTGCGTTTGTCCTGGTTTGTGAATGAGAGGCAAGAGAAGAAAAAGAATTCTTGAGAAGGAACATTTCCAAAAAGAAGAGAGATCAGGGCGACAATACGTATAATCGTATTGTGCGGCTCTTCCGATGCATGGCAGGATTATCGTTTCAATTCTCAATATATCTGAAGAGGAACTCCATATAAACGGAGATCATAAATGTTTGAAAGCCAAAGAGATAATTGATGGCATATGACTTGTGATTCGGTACGTTTCAGAAAAAAAAAACATTCCTTTGATGGACCAGACTAGAAAATATTTTGTGGCGTCACAATATTTTATTCTGCTGATTAATTCCAAGTTTTTAATGCCCTTGTGCATTTCTGCTGCTGGGTTTCGTGAATTCTTCCAGATGGGATGCTTTTTCAGGGGGGTAAACATAATTTAATCAGCAGTTTATATCTCACTCCCTAGGGACTAAGGAGATAAATGTTTCGGTTTCTAGAACTGTGAGAAGCTTTTTATGTTCCGTAATTGTAACACCATTCTTGCATTTTATTATTTTCATATACAAATTTTTATTTTTTCGATCTAAGAGCTAAGATCTATCAATTTTATATTCATTTTATTCATATATATACTCTAGTTTAGTATTCGCATGAAGAGATTATATTTTAATCGTCCAATCGATCCTTGTAGAATCAATAACAGATTTCTCCATTGATATTCAATTGATTTCAACAATTCAACTCATCGATCAATCAAGAATACAATATTTCATTTGCAATCAATCAATCAGCCACATTATCTATTAATCGAAATCAGCACGTATTTTAAAGTGTTCAGTTTTAGATTGAAAACTCTTTTTTGAGAATTCTGAATTTTAAACGTTTACTTTCATGGCTTTTTAAAATGGTCTAAGTTCAAAAAATTAGGGCTGCATTGTCTTAATTATTTAATTTCTCCGCTTGGAAAATAATTGCTGGGTTGTTGCAAATATTGTCTCTGTGTTTCTTTTTAATTTCCTTTCTACCTTTTACTTGTTTGGTACCTTGTCAGCTGTATTAGCGACACGCTTTAATCCCATGAGAGTAGTTTCCCTCCAAGTTTCCTTCAAGTTCGGATATAGCCACTCTTTGTCTCTCAGAGTCCGATAGGGAATAAGTCTCAGTGACAAGCAACTCTTCTGATGTCTCTTCCCTTGCGACTTATAACAGCTTGTCATAAATCAGCTTTTAGCCAAGACAATATTCTTCAATTATTTTACTCTGAGTAGTTTGTTAAATTATGCGATGGAAGTAAAAATTTTCTTGGTTTAAAACTTTTTTTATAACCAGAAATCAAATCGAATATTAATGGCTGGTAGGAATGATGTAAACACGAGGTGTATGTTTTTATGTTTTTCGATTGAGAATTTCAAATTTATGACATTGAGCGATCGATATTTACTAAAATTCTCAAAATAAACGAACTAGAAACGACATTAAATACTAGTTACGACATTAAATAACAAAAAAAAGATTTTGCTAAGAGTTTTATAATTTAGGTGTATAGTTGGGCAAAGGAAGCGCTTGCTAAATTATGTTACCTTCCTCTTCTCTAATTATTATTATATACTGCATGGAATGCTTCAATCTTACTATAAACTTTCGTCGTATATTTTTAATTAACCCATCTTAAAACTCGATTAAATCTTACTTCATAGTAATTCCTGAAATGTTATTTCAACATCGAATTAATGAAAGACAAATTGTAGATTTCATAACAACGAAATTAAAGAACATTTATGATTGATGATAATAAAAATAAATCGGTCAGAGTATAAAAATAGAAGATGGTTTATAAGTTAGTGTATATAAGTAAATATATAAGTTAATAATTATGAGACTTAATAGTCTCAAAAGCCACTTAGAAGAACGATTTTCTTTTTTTTAAGACTATAAAATTTGATTCTAGTCGAAATGTTTACTTTCGCTCGGCTTTAACTTTTCAGTTCTTAAATCTGATCCCATGATTTTAAACGGCGCGAGGTCTTGATCTCGGATTCAAATTTAGACTTAAAAGAATCAACATCCATAAATCGATTCGGCGGTTATAAAAAGTCACACAAAATTTCCTAATCAAATTATTTTTCGATCTTCCATTATGTGGAAATCAAAATATTACTACGAACAAGCAATAATTACATTTCTAGTGACAGCTAGTATTTCAAAATGTCGGAAATACTGAAATTATTGAAATTTTGAAACTGAGTTACAAATTAATTTATAATTTTCTGGAATCAATTAATTAGTAATTTTTAAAACGCGTATTTAATCCATCACCAAATCGCTTCCATAACTACTAACAACTTCTGTCTTTGTAGTAACTATCCTCTTCACTTTCTGGGCTTCCAGTATTAGTTATCGAGAAACAAGAAGTTGTTAACAATCATGGAAGGGGTACTTCGAAATATCGCTTATCCCATCGTTATTCGATTTTGATAAATTTGAAATTCTGCAATGTAAAATTAGTTCCATGTAACATTTCCTCAATAAAACAGCAGGAACTAATAAATTAATTAAAAGTATATTAATAAGTTGATTGATAACAGAAGATAGAAAAACAAAAACTAAAGAAAGCGAATTGTGAGAATTAATGAATGATATTTTAAACTCTTTATCTTGTTAAAAAAATTGAATTTTCCTTTTCCGCAAGAGTTGTTCATTATTCTTCTTACCTTCTTTTTAACTCAATTCCCTAAGTTCTACAAGTAACAAGTGCACTGAGTGTATTAAAAGATTAAAACCAGTCTCGAATCGAATCATCACGAGTTCCAAGACGCCTCCGATCCATTAATTAACTGCCAGTTTGACAGATGGTGTTGATAAAAGTTGGTCAAAATATTACGAGTGTAAAAAAAGGAGTAATAAAGGAAGTATGTATAATAAATTCAAAAGTAGCTAGGCGCTTGTTGCGAACTTGACAGAAGGTTCGCCCACGTGATGAATGAGACGATTACCCTTCCGCCTAGCTCTTCTGATTCGCTAACGTCGTGATTTATGGCCCTTTTCATTGATGCGACACTTGACTAGACGAATTATGAGCCGCATTAAGCCGTATTTGGCCAATTTATTCGCGAACAAACTTAGCAATTTGACACTCTGTCCTGACAATTAAGAAACAATTTATTTCAGACTGCCAAACTAAAAACCAGAGCTTTGCACCTGTTTTCTTTTTTTTTTTTATTTGTTTGTATTTCTTTGTCCAATCTAGGTAAATATTGTTGTTTCCACTCATCCGTTTAGCAGGTTTAGTAGGTTTAGCTGAGCGTTTAGCAAACATGGAAATTCCCGTGATACCTGGGGTTGGAGGGGGCTATAATATCCCGCGAATTATTAATAACCCTGCCATAAACGTCTGCCATAATCTATGTGAAAACAATCACAGTGACAACGTGGATCTTCCCCCTGGGGTCGACGTAAAACCACCTACGACAACACGCGAAGGAACCTAATTATACGAGATCGCACGGTAACTTCCACGAGCTTAAAAGCTTTAAATTTAGATCTTGATATATGACTCGAGTTGGTCGGAACTAAGACCTCTTTTTCATGCATTGGAATCTATAAAATTTCTGTTTCTGTCTTGAAATTAAAGTGTTACAATATTTCTTATCATACATTGGAATGAAAAGAATGAGCTATTTTTTCTCGACTGTCATCAAGAAACAATGTTGATCTTGTTAATAAATTAATCTTTTAATCTTATCTTCACAATATCTATTTCTTAGATAAATAACTCTCTAAATTTGAATCAGTGAAAATTTCACTAATTTAATTAGTGATTAATTATTTCACTGATGAATCAGTGATTTGAGACTTTTCACTTATCAATTCAGTAATTAGTCACTGATTATTAGAAAGTTCTTACTAATTTTATTAGTGAACCGATATAACCTTTACAAATTTCAATAAAGTATAGAAATTTCAATAAAGTATAAGTGCTGGCAACTATCGGACTACATTATTTCTTTATACTGATTCAATCAATGACTTTTCTTCACTGAATGAATCAGTAACTTTTCACTGATTATCAGTGGCCGGATTCTAGCTATTTGAATCAATGATACTTCACTGTCAATCAGTGACTTTTCACTGATTCAGATTTAGAGAGAACATAAACACGAATTTTGGGTCTGAGTTCTAAATATCTTTTGATTTCTTTTCCGTAATTTTACTAATTACTAATTACTACTTTTACTTTTACTATTTACCCTTTATAAATCTGAATCAGTGAAAAGTCACTGATTTCCAAAAATAATAAGTATACTTTATTGAAATTTGTAAAGGTTATATCGGTTCACTAATTAAATTAGTAAGAACTTACTGATAATCACTGACTAATTACTGAATTGATCAGTGAAAAGTGCCAAATCACTGATTCATCAGTGAAATTTTCACTGATTCAAATTTAGAGAGATTGTATACATAAAACTTCAAGTCACAAAGTTTTCCAGGATGAAAATTTTAAAGAGAAAATGAGCGCTGCTAAATTGTTGAAAAGTACCCCGCCTCGACTCCATTTGTGTACACTTTTAGAACGATAAACTTTTATTTCGCAAACATTGTCTGTCAAGATGAATCTAATGAAAGGCTTAGAGAGCTCTTGAAAATCAAAGAATACAATTGCGTTCCATATTTTTAATACGCTTACGATCCTTTTTTAAAGAGGTTGAAATATAAAGGATCAACCCCTATTACAATAAGTGGCTCTCACGAGCCATCGTTGCGGAAACAAAGAGATGGCCGTTGTGGCCTTCGAGGGTCACCTAAGAACACTTTGAGTGCACATAAGGGATGATCGAAACTTAAGGGTTGTTACACTATACAGAATGGTTCAAACTCGCACCAAACAGCAAGTAGCAACCATGGGACCTTCGAGAAAATTTCAACTGCAATAAATTATATTCGAGGCACGCACCAGTCCTATAAGGGTGGTAGGCACCGTGTGTGCTGCAGCAAATGGTAGTTTCATTGCACTTGCCGCACAGGGTTTTGCATCGTGGCCCGATTTGCTGTGGCAAATTTATTACTCTTCTTTCCCAAGAATCGGTAGAGCCAAACCCATTCCTTCGAGTCAAGTCGATTCGAAAGTCGATAGTCACAGCATTACGTACTCTCGTAAGCCCATTTGTCGAAAATTAATCGTCGATTTGCGAGACATACCGTTTGTCTAGGTGGAAAACTTTCTCGATTTAAAATTTTTGAGAGAACTTTCTGAATTTCTCATTGAGATAAGAGGAGGTGGAGTCAATTAGTTTTATGCTAATGGGGAATATTGGGTTTAGTTCAATCGGACGACTAATCAATTATATCTCCATTTTATCCTAATTGAATTAGTTTGCATGTAAAATATCAGTACAATGGAATTTTCAGTAATCTTCACTCAAAAATCCAATTTTTTAAAAATGTAAATAGGTGAAATGTAACTAAAATTTCAGTCGGAAGTATTAGCGGTGGACGATCTCAAATCGATTCCATGAATATCGATCTTTTTACTTCGTTAATCGATTAAAAATCGATCTTTTGGCTTTTGGATTGATTTTGGATCGATTTTTCTTATCTTTCAATAATATATAGATTTTTTTTTGAAAATTAAAAAAAAATCTATTGATTTTTGAAGATCGCTTCTAAAATTGATCTCTTATCCAATTAATCGATTAAATCGAATCGAGAGTTTCAGAATCGATTCTTCTTCTTAAAGATCGCTCATCCCTAGCCGAAATCAGTGACTTTTTCCTGACTCGAATTTAGTGAGAATACTTATGGATAAATTTCCATCGCCAATAGGCAGTAAATTAAAAAAATTAATTAAAACACCTAAAAATCCAATGAAATATCGCTAATCTCCCTGAAATTCTTTAAAATTCCACAAAACCCCAATAACTTTTGTAAAATACCCTATAAAATCTCTTATAGCCTTTAAAACTCATGAAAAATTCACAAAATTCCTAAAAATCCAAGAAAAAATCGCCAAACCCCTTGAAATTTTTTAAAATTCCATAAAACCCCAATAACTTTTGTAAAATCCCATAAAATACCGTAAAGCCTTTAAAACTCCAGAAAAATTCACAAAATTCCTAAAAATCCAAGGAAATATTGCCAAACCCCCTGAAATTCTTTAAAATTCCACAAAACCCCAATAACTTTTGTAAAATTCCCTATAAAATGTCTTATAGCCTTTAAAACTCCTGAAAAATCCACAAAATTCCTAAAAATCCAAGAAAAAATCGTCAAACCCCTTGAAATTTTTTAAAATTCCATAAAACCCCAATAACTTTTGTAAAATCCCATAAAATACCGTAAAGCCTTTAAAACTCCTGAAAAATTCACAAAATTCCCTAAAACCCCAATAATTTTTTGAAAATCCCATAAAATCCCCTTAAATCCCTTAAAACTCCTACAAGATTCACAAAATTCAATATAATCAAATATGTACTTTCCCTTGAAATAAAAAATATTTAAATTTAAATTAAATTCAAAATTGAAAACTTCAGATTGCAATTATGTAATGTATCTTTTTTGAATTCAAATATTATTAATTATCCATGGAAAATGTTGTAGCACGTGTATAATATTGTTGGCCATGAAACTCATAAATGTTTGGCTTCTCTGCGTCTGGCCCATCTCCCACACTTGCAATCTTCATTATTGAAAGCCCTGCGAACAGAATGAAGTCATTTTAATAATGTAAAAAGCAGAGATTAGAGGATTAGATTGGACGACAAGTATGAATTTAATTGTTGTGTGTTTAATGAAGATTTAGTGTCTGCTCGTAAAAAGGAGCGTACATCTGTTTATGTAAATGGCACAGGGTGGTAATGGATATAGGATGAATGATCGACACAGGGGACGTGCAATGTGCCAGGTTACATTTATGATGCAGCTGCAGTGCGTGTATCATGGTGCTATTCTTTGCACTCTATTGTAGTGCCACACCATCATGGTGGTGATACCTAATGATCTAGCTTGTTGTAGTGGCTGGGTGAATGCAGTAAATGACTTTTTGAAAATCTGTTCGTTACAGAGAACGGAGTCTGTTCACTGTTCAGTGTTGCAGAGATAGCAGGCATTTTCCAACAAAGTTCGCTCTCAATATTGCTTTATCGCGCGGAAATCCGTGCATTCGCTCTCCTCGCTGCAAAACCTAAAGCAATTGTACCAACTCAATGGGGAAATTAGTTTACTATCGGCTTATGTCCTTTTAATCTAAAATCAATTCTCATAATACCACCATTCATGAAATTTTCTCTATATTTTGAGATTACTTATACCACAACCATAATCTAAAATTCACTGCATCAGAAACTATAAAATTAATCAGATATAAAAATATATCCTGAATTTTTATGCAGAAATTCTGAATTTAATGAATTCAATATTTTTCTTTCTAGATCATGAAAACATGTTTGTGTTTGTCATAAAAGAGTAGCTTATTGTAAAAATGCACCCCTAACAAAAACGACGAGTCATTTTGACTTTTTCGCTGGTCGCACTTGTGAGTAAGTAGGGGTGCATTTTAAAAACGAAATGCTTTACAGTGTAGATTCTACCAGTAGACAGATGTGAAAAACATATGAGCTCGTAAAATCACTAGCGTAAGTTTGAAATTGAATTTATGAGATATTGAATATATATGTAAAAACAAGTAACTAGTTTTTTTGTCTTTTTTCTATTTTTTTATTCTTCCCAGAGGAACAGTTTTAAATAGAAATTTACCTCTTTAAAAGTGTTTTAAAATATAAAATGTTTTATCGGCTCAGACGCTTGTAAACGAATCTTTTTCTGGGTTATTGACACTTTGACAATTTGACGCATATAATTGTTTATGCGTAATTGAACTGTCTGGATAAATATCGACCTGCATATCTCAACTGGCAAAGCCGCCTTCCAGTTTCGATGAACAGACGTAATACAGATACTCAGAAACTTGTTTATCATCAATCACTCAATACTCAATATATTTGCTTGCTGAAGCATGTGAAAATCTCGCGGATTTATGCGCGCAGTAAATATTCCATCATTCAGCATTCTTTAGTAAATAATATTGAATTTTTCATAGGGTGTGATGGTCAACTTTTTGTGTGGAATTTAAATAAAATGAAGATACTGGTCATGTATTTTCAACAATTGTTTTCATTAATTACATACGTGAATCCCTTAAAATAGAGCAAATTTCAATTACGAGTGTTGAAATTGATTTAATTTTAGATTTTTATTTGACTTTCTGAATATTACCAATATTTCGGAAATTCAATATTGACAACAATATTGAATTCAATTAAAAATGGACTTTTAATTTAATATTGGATAAATTGTTCTTTATGAGTTGAAAACTGAAATATTTACAGATAAAGTTTTCTTATTCATCTAATTTTGCAGGACGTCATATATTTTTCTTGAGGATTTTTAACAGATATTTTGAAAGTTTTATTTTTTTATTTCACTTAAAATTACTCGTAATTCTTTCATATCCTTTAAATAACATGAAAATTTCTTAAAAGCTTCTGAAATTTATTAGAATCACTTAAAATATCTTGAAATATAGCCAATTTCTTAAAATTCGTTTAAATCAGTCGAAATCTCCCATATAGAAATTTTCCTGTGGCCCCTATCGGGTTCATTCACAAAAATCCATAAAAATTTCGTATCATCCCTTAAAATTCCATAAAATCAAAGGAAGTCCCTTAAAATTCTTTGAAATTCGTGAAAATAGTGTAAAATGTCTTGAAATCTCTGAAAAAACCTTCTCTCTAAACTTGAATCAGTAAAATTTAACTGATTACCAGTCAAATTCCACTGATTTGCAGTCACTCTTTTCTCACGATTTTAATCAGTAAAAAATACACTGGAAATCAATGAAAAGTCAGTGAAAAGGAATTTTTATGGATTTTAACGATTTCAAAAGATTTTTTAAGAGTTGAAAAGATTGATCAAAACTCTCTAAAAATGGATCAGTCAAATTCCACTGATTTTCAGTGATTCTTTTCTCACGATTTTAATAAATGAAAGTTCACTGAGAATCAGTCAAAAGTCACTGAAATTTTTAGTCATCTTCACTAAATTACTAAAAATTTCAGTGACTTTTGACTGATTCTCAGTGAACTTTCATTTATTAAAATCGTGAGAAAAGAATCACTGAAAATCAGTGGAATTTGACTGATCCAGTTTTAGAGAGTTTTGATGAATCTTTTCAACTCTTAAAAAATCTTTTGAAATCTTTAAAATCCATAAAAATTTCTCAGTAACACTTAAAATTTTTAGAAAAACCTTTAATGCTTTTTTACCGCTTGAAATTACTTAAAGTCACCATAAATCACTTGAAATCCCTTAAAATTCCTTAAAATCTCTTGAAATTCCTAAAATCCCGATGAATTTCTGCTAGTTTAATATAAAAAAGGATCTAATGTGTAGACAGGTATTAATATCGTAGTATAATTTTCTTTATATGTTTGATAATTTAAGAGGGTATCAGGTGAGCTATAAAGTAATATTATAGTTATTTATACTTGAGGGTTGTCGTTTTCCGACATTACCTAGGTCGCGTCTGTTAGGCTTCCGTATTCCATCCTCGAGGACAGGCATTACACGCCCAAATCCTCTAACACCCTTCTTCTTTTTCGGGGACACGTACGACAGTGGAGATTTTCGCGAGGGCAAGAAGAGAAGACTTTCTTTTTCCTTCTTATCTGACACATACGTGTGGCACTTGGGTGACTCCAATACGTGTTTCACGTGGAAATCGTCGCGGTTTGAAGTGTTCCAATAATTCGGATCTCGTATTTCGTCGAAAAGCATCCCCGTATTTCCCCCTCGAACAACCAACTGTGAACGTGACTTGTTTGTATATAGCTCTACATGAACTTTGTATACTCGCGGTTCCCAGTTTGCCGAAAACAGAGGGGAAAGTGCCTGGGGTTCGTTCAAAGAGTCCAAAATCTAGTTATACTCAATTGCTAATGATATCCTTCGTTCTTTTAATATTACATTCCATATTTGCATATTGTCTTCCTTTTTTGCAGACATAACATTTTAATACTGTGTATCATCAACACTTTAATCAAGTGTAATTCTCCGACATTGAATGGAGCGGAATGTACATATATGTGTAATAAAGTGTAACAGATATGTCGCTGGATGCTGAATGAAACTTTATATTGCCAATTACGCACATAGCTCCTCGCGTAATCAAAATGCCGAGGTCATTGTATGGCCGCTTATCAGAAAATTGGCAAAACAAACATTTCCTGCAGACAAAATTTTAGCGAATATCCTAGGTAACTTCTCTTAACTTTCGTTAATTTAAAGGAAACTTTGTTTTTTTTTAATGTTTACATCAAATTTTTTTTGTTAACCTAAGAATGAAGATACTTTTTTCTGGAAAGAATATTTTACTCCATCTTAGAAGCTTTCATGGAACCTAAGACGCATTTTGATTCTTTTATAAAATCTATTCTTCTCTGAATTGAAATCAGCTTTTCAGGATAGCATCTGCTATTCCACTTCCCCTATTTCTTCTATAGACGCTGTACGTTATCTTAAAGAAAAGAGAAAGATAACAACAAATCCAAAGAAACCACTAAATCCTTGTACTCATCTTCTAGTGGAGACCTTGTCTCTGTAATTGACTAAATTCGTTTTATGGCTGGCATTTTATCTTCATTTCTTTAAATCGTAGGATCATAGGGGCGACATTCATGATCACCTCTGAATCGGTGACTCGTGACCGGACACTTGGACACAAGCCAGGAAATCGTAGATATAATGATTTTCTAGAATAATGCTTCATTTCGGGAATTATGTCGTGAGTCTTCTAAATTCTAAGTCTTCTAAGTTCTAAATCTTCTAAGTTCGCTTCCTTAATTTTTGGGAGATGATGACTCCTAACGTGTAAAGACGTCGGGGGTGCAAGATGGTTCGTGAGAAATGACTATTTCGGGATTAGTTCAGGTTCAGGAATCTGGATCGAGATACATAGTGTGCGTGTCTTGTGAAAAATGAGGACCCTCATCGTCCCCTTTATTAAGCGGTCTCGACGTCTTAAGGAGCAGGGCATCCTCCCTTTTGCACGATATCCAGATTGAAGGGATCACAACCCGCGCCAGCAGTACAACTTTCATAACATCATTTGTCTTCAGGGGAATCCCAAATTTCGCGAAGTCGACGCCCGCCCACCAATGTATCACGAGCCAGAATCCCAGATGCTTACTTTTTATTTTTACGTTGCTAAAATACAATTCTTTCGCACCCTTGAACAGAATTTTACCAGAATTTAGTGGTTTATTAAAATTTAGTGCTGGTATTAAAACGGGGGTTTGTTGATATTTTCCTGGCTTTTCATGTTTCATAAGCCATGTCTTTATAAGCCATACTATAATTAAACTTATGCAATGCAGAAAACAATTTTCTTTTTGCTTCCAAATTTCCTAATTTAAATTTTCCTAATTATCAAGAACGAGGAATTGAATAGAAACAAGATATAGAAGAAATCAATAGATTTTATTTTCAAATTCAATGTGTCAAACATCATCACTGGTGTTGTTAATGTTTAAATATTGTGGCTAACATGTTAGTTCTGGAAACACGATTTCCCATGGGAAACGTCGGAGTAGTTTAACATGTCGCGGTCGTTCAATTAAATGATGCGTGCCAACGTTGTTTCTGTTTACTATGCGTAGACGACATCGAACGACCCTTCCGCAAATTCTGTTACGAATCGCAATTTTCATAATTTCATGGACAACTCATGCCGCTGAAAATATGTATGCTTTAATGTGCAGTTGACTCAACACTGAACAATAACGCGACTGACAAATCGCTCCACTTAACATGCAAATTGTTGGTATTTTATCCAATCTTAAAACAGCGATGTTACCATTATTACCATCTCCAGATTATTTTCGTTGTCAAAATAATTGCTGTCAAAAAGGTTATATTAGGGCAAAGAATACGAAGTTTATGAAATTTTAGGAATATCAGGGGATTTCACAGTATTTTAAGGACATTTATCCAATTTATTGTGATTTCCAAACATTTTAAGGGGTTTTACCTCGGTTTCTACCAGTTGTTGCGGTTTTATGGAATTTTTAAGGGATTTTATGAGACTTCATGGGATTTTAAGTAATTTTTAGGGTTTAACGATATTTTGTAGAATTTTATGTAATTTTAGGAATTTTTGAGAGATTTCATGGGAATTTGAATAATGTTAAGGAATTTGAAAGGGTCTTACGAG
The DNA here is from genome assembly GCA_900474275.1 of Synergus japonicus. Lineage (NCBI taxonomy): Eukaryota > Metazoa > Arthropoda > Insecta > Hymenoptera > Cynipidae > Synergus > Synergus japonicus. Next base: position 66,068 of record UCOH01012725.1, read on the forward strand.
ATTTTGAGAAATTTTAAGAGACTTTATGAAATTTCGGGAGATTTTCAGGCATTTTAAGGGATTTAAGGAGATTCCATATGTAGAACCCTATAGGATTTTGAATAATTTAAAAGAATTTAGAACAATTTTGTGTTATTTATTGAGATTTTTAGAAATTTTAAGGGATTTCATGAGATTTTTGGGATTTTAAATAATTTTTAAGGAATTTAACGTGATGCAAAATGCAAGGGATTTTATGAAATTTGAAGGAATTTTCACGAATTTTATGAGATTTCATAGGTTTTTGAGTGATTTTGAAATATTTATTGATATTTTAAGGAATTTTTAGAAATTTGAATGAATATCATGTTATTTTACTAAAAATTTCAAGGAATTTAATTAAATTTTGTAGGACTTTGTATTTTGTATTATGTAAATTTTGTATTTTATATTTTTGTTAAAAAAATTTCTAGAAATCTTATGAAACTTATTAAGATTCGTGAAATTAGACGCAAGGAATTACAAGTTTTTATATTTTAAAAATAAGAAATTCCAAGTCATTTTGCATACTTCTAAAATCCCTTAAAAAATGTTTAAATCCTTTGATTGGAAATTATCTAGAATCCTCTAAATCGTTCTAGTAAAAAGAGTGCAAAAACGAGAATACATATTCTTATTTCGGTGGTATTCCACCTACGCTTTTATTAATTCTATCACGTCCTTTTTTTGTAGAATTATACCATATTCCACGGTTGTAAAATATTGGCTTTAAAAAATGCTGTTTTTTGCGATTCGTTTGCAAACACAATGCTTTTAAAAGGGTTTCCAGAGCTAGATACTGTTAATTAAAAAATTGAAGGTATTTGTATTTAACACAGTTTCATGTGAGCCAGATTCAGTTGCACATTATTTGATGATTGCTATTAATTCGAATATTGTAAACAAGAATTGTATAAAATATAGTATGTAAATAAATATTGTATAGCATGATTCAAAGTAATGCATGGGTTTTATCTAACGTAAAAGCACCACATCATGCATTACTGATTTGAAATGCCATACTATGTATTAATAGCACACAAATATTATGCATTTGATGGAACTTTGCTGCAAATCAAACGCCGCTGGATATATTATTGCTGACCATTTCATTACACTATGTACAGAACGTGTTACGAGAGCTTTGCTACACTCGACCACATACATAAACAATGAAATGCTCGTAAATCAATATTGTCATACATACTGCAATCACTATTAATAACATATTTGTAGTCGTTGTCACCATACTCATTAGCCAGTAAATAACACCTATATGCATATTAGAAATGTATATACATATCAATCTTGTCGATGCAAATTCAAGATTCAAAATATAAAACATATGAAACATATGATACAATCAAAATGACTTAATTCAATCTCTCTCTCTCTCTCTCTTTTCTCTCGTTTCCAATTAAAAACATGGTCAGTTTTGATTAAAATTGTTTCAATATACCCATCAGTCTACTAAAATCTGAATGACCCTTTTCATACTGATGGAATTGAAAATCCTTTCAGTCTCAAATTTACACATTCTAGATAAAAGGACAATGGGATTCGGCGGTTGAATAAAAAGAGGGAAAATTGATTCGTAGATGTTCAATCTTTTGTTTAGTTTAAAACGGTAGAACATTCGTAGTTTTTGTATTATATATATAGCGACCAAATTCACTTTTACGAGAAATGCAGCGGAATTTTATCCGCATAAATCGATCAAAAACAGAAAGTTGATTTTTTTGTTTAGTCCCCTTTCCTCATTCATACATATATACTATATATACAAACCCGATGATGATTCGTGATATTTCATTGATGATGGCATTGATCGTACTTTCTACCCTGCATCCTGTAGTAATTGCTGGTTGATTCGCAATCTCAATAAAGCCAGTAATAGACCGGTTACAAACCTAACAGGATTTCACCCCTTCGATACACCATTCCATGCGGTATCCTTTTTCCCCGTAAATACGGGCGACACACCCAAATTTTCCTGGACATTGCAGGAGCGGATTCCTTTTTATATAAAAATTCATTAAGGAGTATCTGAAATATCCGTGAGAAATAATAATTAGTTGCATATTGTAATTGATAAAACAGTACTTTATTTTATGCTAGGTACCTCTACAAACTATAATGAACATAATTATTATATAATATTTTCCATCATTTATTTTATATATAATGCGTGTAGAAAATTATAGAAGTCACGTTAATTTTGTGAAGCACTTGTAACAAATGCAAAAGTAATCTAGGCCAGAGCGGTACATGAAATCTGATTACGTTAAAAGATCCAATTTTCTGCTTTTACGCGGAAATGTAAATAGCTTGCAGAAGCATAATATTTTATTTAAAATTCATTTAAGCACAGTAATGGCAAGCAGTTGCACTGAAAGCTCACGAGTTTATATATATAATACCTTCCGCTTCGAATATACTTTCAAAAATCCATGTTTCAAAATACATTACTGTAGCAACTTAATTTCATTATTGTAAAGCAGATTTCTCTGCTTCGTCTCCTTCTTCATTTGCAAATTACAAAATTTGTTTTTTTATTTCAGTAGAAAAGAGAAATTTCTATTGATTTTTTTTCAAACTTCTTTCATCATTTCTGAAATCGTTCTTTTTTCAAAAAATTGTTAGCAATGCTCATAACACATGTGTGATAACTCAAAAACATTGAAAACTTTTCACCTTTTACATAAAATTACCCTAACTGCGTTTAGATCCGATCCTGAAACAATATGTCCAATACTAAAAGCTCTCGGTCGCGGCAAAAAATGTGAGCTTGCGGACGAATTTATAAAGTGGCTGGTGTGGTAAGAGATCACGGGTGAATAATGATTTTGCTGGTTGATCTCAACAGCTAAACTTGGGGAAGTTCAAGTATGAAAGAACCGGCCACAATTCAATATATAAATATGTTAAAAGTTGAAAATTTCAAATTCGAATAATAGGCATTCATTCAGATATTTTTCAGTACTTAAAATTTATCTGAAAAATGTATCTTTTTATCTTAAAATCCCAAACAACGTCGGTTAAATTTTTGCTAGTTGATATACATATATTATACATATAAAATCGAAAATAATCTCAAAATTTAATTTCCGCAAGTTTAGCAGATAATAATGCTACAATGGGCATTTGTAATTGTACTTCGCTTCTCGATTTAATTAAAATCTTTCTCTCGAAGATTAGATAACAGGTTGCGCGCACTCAGCACGAAATCACAAATGTGGGAAACAAGGGTAAAGTTGGAAGAGTGAAGGAGATCGTTCAAGATTTAGACGTTAATTTCGCAGCCTCTGTCGTGTGGTTGGCGTTGTAATCCCTCGTCTTAGGACCTCTCCTGTCAAGAAATCTCACAGCTTATTCAAAACGACCACAGCAAGCACATAAATCTCTGAAAACTATAAGGGTGCTTACAACTTTAGTCAACCTCTCAATTATAATGCTTTGACGCTTCAGAATTCACATTCACAAATTTTGAATTTACGACTCATGTGTTCCTTGCTTCAACGATAAAACCCTGGAAATATATAAAAATATAAAACAAATATCAAAATATAAAACAAATGGAATAAATGATAAATATATTACAAAAGCAGGGATACAAGTTTCTTAAATTCGTGAAACAAAAGTTTCTAGTAAAAGTTTTACTCTCGTGCTTTATGGAAATCCATACGTTTTACATATGTCGGACTACATTCGCGTATTTCAATTTTGACAGATAACAACGCATTCCTTTTCATTAAATTTAACCAAATAACTGGTTTGACAATCGGTAATTGGAGACATTCATGTATAGCGATATACCACTTGCTGTGGGTGAAGTATTGGATGAGAGAGTGGCAAATAGCTTGTGCAAAACAGAGAGCACTCCCCATGGACTCATCCCTGCGAACGAGTGCCTACAAAAACATTAATCACGGGTTAGTTGTTATCCTGGATGTACATGTAAGCCTATATTACACTTCCTCTAACTCAGGAACAACCTGTCCCTTCAACTTTTCTTAATTGCGTTTCATGTTTTGAGGAAATTATAATTTTCAGGCAAACACATCTCATTCTCAAGTGGATACATCAATTTTTAACTCTACCAGCAAATAAACATGTAACGCGCGCGATTATTTTGTTTATGCGAAATTTTATTATAGAGAAATTTCGTTATACAATCTACCTTTTTTTAGAGAGAAATTAGAAAATATTTCGAGGGATTTTAGTGGATTTTGACAATTTTCAAGTGATTTTTATGAATTTTAACGGAATTCATAATATTTTAAGAAATTTTTCTGATTTTATAACAATTTTTTAGATATTTTTACTAATTTTGACGAACTTCAAGAGGTTTTTAAGAATTTAAAGAGATTTTAACTTATTGTAAGGAATTTTGATGATTTTAAAGTGATTTTAAGCGAATTCAAGAGATTTTGTGAAATTTTAAAGGATTGCATGGAATTTCATGAGATTTCTAATACTTTTAATGAATTTTAAAAGGTTTTCACGAATTTTAAATGATTTAAAATCTTTTTATGAAGTTTAGATGAATTTTAAAAGATTTCTAGGAATTTTAGTGGATTTTGAGGAAGATGAAGAGGTTTCTAAGAACTTTAAGAGACTTCACCGAATTTTATGCGAATTTCTAATATTTTCCTGAAATTTCGAGAAATATTAAGCGTATTCAAAAGATTTGTATGATTCTTTATAGATTTTGTGAAATTTAATGAGATTTCTAGTAATTTTGAGAGAATTTAAGAGATTTTTCTGATTTTATAAAAATTTTGTAGCATTTTTTGCAGATTTATAATAATTTTTTAGATATTTAGAAAGATTTCTAACAGTTTCTATGATTTTAAAGGATTTAAAATGTTTTTGTGGAATTTAAGGGAATTTTAAGAGATTTTAACGAATAGTAAGGAATTTTGTTGATTTTAAAGTAATTTTAAACGTGTTCAAGAAATTTTTATGATGTATAAAAGATTTTGTGCAATGTTAGAGGATTGCATGGAATTTGATGAAATTTATAATAATTTGAAGGGATTTTTAGGTTATTAAAATATTTTATAGAATTTTAAAAATTTCATAGAATTTAATGAGATTTCTAATAATTTTAATATTATAGATTTTAAAAGTCGTAAAGGGAGTTTAAATTTTATCGTGGAATTTAAAGAATTTCAAGACATTTCTGAGAACTTTTAGAGGTTTTCACGAATTTTAAAAGTTTTTAAGAGACGGAAAAACACTTATCTCATTTTTAGACAAAGATTTAACTGTGAGATTTTTATAAGTTTTAAAATATTTTATGAAGCTTAAAGGATTTTAAAGTTTATTAGGTAATTTTATTGAGGAATTTCAAGACAATTTCGATACATATATGATTTTTAAAAGCTTTTCGTAGAATTTTTAAGGATTCCATGAAATTTTATAAAACTAAGAATTTTAAGAGATTTTAAATGTTAAAAAATTCCAAGAGATTTATAGGAATTTTTAGTTAAGAGATTCTTTCGAATTTTAACTTGGTTTTCAAGACGTTTATGATTTTAATTGTTTTTATTGATTTTTAAGGGATATCATCCTCTTTTTAATAAGATAGAAATAACTACTACCACAATTCATTTTTGAAATACTTTTGACGATAATTTACACTTGTAACTTATCAACCATATAAAAACGCCATAATAAAAGAAGACAGGAAAAAAAGTTATAAAATATCTTTCTACAAGAGTTAAGTGTCTCATTTAGTATTCCGTATAGGTGGAAAGCGTGTATTCTCAAGACGGTATATATTGTGTTAATTACTTGAAACTTGAACTCATTTGGCAAAGCAGAAAGTCGCCCTTAAAACTAGAGCAAAGCAATTAAGAAAAGCGTCGAAGAGAATGTTGTCTTGTATGTAGTGTCTTATTATTCTCATAAAAGTAACGAATTTAAATAGAAGACAATAAATCTGAATTTGCTTTGACATTTACTTTCAGCATTGTTGTAATCACACAAAAGAATCTATAACATCCTGAAAGTGTCTAAAAACATCTTCATAAATCTCAAGACTGTTCATTTTTCATGGGTTTTTCTCAACCCTGTTGATGTTTTTCGTGAAAGGCACTTGGAATTCGAAACAAGGGGGTGTCTTCTTAGCGTACTTATTTCCCAAATCCCCTAGCTTTTCTTTCTTGAAATCCTCCAGCTTCCAAGTGTCGTTAACGACTACTCTGAAGGGGAAGACCCCGCAAACTCGCGATTATAAAGTTACCCTCTATACGAAGTTTCGTGATCGAGAGAAGGCCCGGTTTCGTTAGCATTGAATAGATTACCATCTTAGCATAGGTTGGCCCGTATATTGCGGTGGGCCAAGAAGACTCTTTGTTAGGGTATAACAGAGTATACCTACATTGGTAACGTATAATATATAAACTAATAAACTATAGGTATACATTGGCTCATATTGGCTCACATTGGTTCTTGAAATTTGAAAGCAGCAGAGACTCACTGGGGAATATCAGGCAACCCCAGGCGTGAACCAACTTGAAGTATTTCGGCAGTCAACGTGTCGCACACCCCCTTAAGGCTCACATGAAAACCAAGCTCATGGCCCCACTCTAAATTTCATGGTACATTTGCCAGCCAATCGATTTTCATTCGGCGATTCAAGTTTGAGAGAAACCACACAATGTAAAGAGAAAAATGAGAAAAAAAAAGGAAAGAAAAAAAAAACAAGGAAGAGAAAAGGCGAGACTGATTGTGAGGGTGATGTCGCGCGTGACGCTTTAAGAAAAGAAAATTAGATCATTCGAAGCCGTGTAGATAAGGAGGCATGCTTTTCTATTTCAAAGGCCATCGTCTCCATCGTTTACCCTCAGATTGCACTTTTTTCCGATTCCCGAACTGAATGGATAGCTCTCACGGGGCTTCCTTCAGTTCAGAGGTACTGAAGTTCCTTCAGATTTGAAATGAAAACAGTTATTATTCCCAAATGTAAAGTCGTTTGATATTCGCCAATATTTTGTGGCAATTAACGAGAAAAATAAGCTGTAAATCATTAGAGAATTACATTGAATTCGATCTTTGAATATTGTATTGGGTTGAAGCTTTTCAGGCGTTCAGTCAGACAAATTTTTTTTATATTATTTTTTTTACAATTACTGGATTGAGAGTATCAACAAAAAGTTTCCAACATCATTTTATTTTATTTTTATTTACTAGCAGAAATTTACCTGGTGGTGGATGGAATTTTCAGAGATTTCAAGGAATTTTAAAAGTATTTTAAGGAATTTTAATAGATCAAAAAACTTTAAGAGATTTAAAAAGGGATTTAAAGGATTCGAAGAGATTTCATTTGATTTTAGAGACTTTTATGGATTTGAAAATAGCTTGATTTCAGTAGATTTTATGTATTTATAGGGAATTTTAATGAATTTAAAATGAACTTAAAAGATTTTCAACAAGTTTCAAACCATTTAAAGTGATTTTAAGGAAGTTAAAGTAATTTGAGGAGATTTGAAGGTCTTTCAAATAATATTAATTAATTCCAAGGGATTTTAAAATATTTTAAATACACAGAAAAAAAGAGTTTTAAATCAAGCCCAAAGGACTAGTTTGTGTTACATTTTAAGCCAGTTTTTGAGCTTAAAACTAAATTTAAGTCTAAAAACTAGCTTAAAAATGAAACAAACTGGCTTAAAATTTAACACAAACTAGTCCTTTCGGGCTTAATTTAAAACTTTTTTTTCTGTGTAGTTATTTCAAATTTTTTTAAAAAGGCTACACTCTAAAAACAGTCTATTGACGGTTAAACGTTCCTTTTACCGTGAAAGGATTTTCTATTCAAAATTGGTATGAGAAGAAATCCTTTCATGGTAGAAGGATTTTCCTTTTAAATGCTATCCTTTTACTGTCAAATTATTTTCTTTAATGGGGAAACTAAAACGTTAACAACGTACAATCACTCATGTATAGACACACTTCACTCAGTGGCCTACAAGTGCAATCCTTTAATAGTTAAAGGATTTCTTTTCATAGTCAAAGGATTTCTTTTTATAGTCAAAAGAAATTATTTATTGATAAAATTATTTTCGTTTTGCACTTAGCAGCTGAATTTTTTAACAGTGAAAGGATTCTTTTGATAGATAAAAGAAATCTGCTTAATTTCAAAGGATGCATTTTGAAAGGAAAGTAATTTCACTGTTAATAGAATTTTTTTAGAGCGTACAAAAGTAAGATTAATTTAAAAAGTTGAAAAACAGTTTCAAAATATCTTAAAAAAATCTCTTGAAATTCCTTAAAATTCTTTACAATGCCTTATAATTTCAGGACATCTTTTAAGAATCATTAAAACCTCTTGAAAACCATTAAAATTTTACGAAAATCTTTGAATTCTCTTAAATTTCATTGAAATCTTTTCAAATTCCTTCAAATTAAATAAAATGGCTTGAAATATAGTGAAATCTCTGGGAAAATCCTTTTGATAACTATTTTCAACCCTTTTAAAAATCCCTTTGATTCCCCAAAAAAAATCCTTTGGTCTTTTTATCTCTTGAAATTCGTTAAAATCACCATAGATCTCTTAATCTAAAGAAACCGAATAAAATATTATGTTAAAGAACTTTTTAGAGAAAAATAAACTTAAATTATCCAATTAATCCATAATTTCTCAGATACCTTTATAAAATTGCGTAAAAACAGGGTGTCTCATAAATTAAGGTCCTGATCTGGAGCGATTAATAATATCTCAAGGGACTCGAGTTATATTATTTTTACTGCTCAATTACTTGAGAAATGCGATTTGGATGATAAATGGGAGTAAAGTAAAGCAACCACACTGTGACGGGAGAAGTTTTTTATTATCTTTTTTGAGAAGTGCAACTTATTAAAGAAATCAAAGCGTATGTCCTAAAGTTTCTATAAGAACCTTCAGAAAGTCCTGAAGCAAACCCCGAAGCAGCTTAATTGCGATCTCGCGGGAGTGGACCGAAGTTACAGAGGGACTGGAAAGTGCCCCTATAAATTCTTGCTAATCTGATTTCGGAATCGGTGACCCTCCCCTTTTCGAATCAAACCTGGAAAAGAACCCTCGAATAATAGATTCTCCTGATTTTCAGGGTTTTTCTTCCAGACGGGAAATTCCTTTGAATAGATGGCGAGCAAATTGGAAAGATATTGAATTCAATAAAGACAGTGATTATATGCATATATAGTGATGGATGAAAGAGAAAATTAATGAAATGATAAGTCTCAATAATTGGAATAAAAATTTTTAATTAATTCATTTTTTTCCTCCTGTTTCTTGTTTATAAATTGCGTTACGAAAGTAACTCTGATTTAAAAACTTTCCTAACTGTTATACGACAACAAAACGAATTGAATTTTATTTTTCAAATAGGAAAAATGTGACTGGATGAAGTAAATTTAGTTCATTATTCAAATAACTCTGGAGTAGGCGAGAGCACTTTGAAGGTCGAAAATGAACCAGCAGACGTGGAATTTAATATACACGTAAGAACGAATGTGCTTCCTGACAAAGATATACCACAGAGATAAATTATATTTCTGATGGGGAGAATTCGTTTTTCCTGCAATCGGTTATTTCTCGTAAACAGGAATGAGAAAAATCTCTTTTTCTTATCAAGATGTTTCCTTTCTATGAAGAATCTCGCAAACTCTTTTCCTTCAGGAAACAATCTTCTAATTTATAAAAAAATCAATATAAAAGAAGCTGTACGTAACTTTCGATAAAAATACTATATTTACGAAAGGAAATTATTTATCTTTGAAATTCTCGACGCTATTTCTTATATGAAAAAAGTCGTGTGAAGAGAAGAAATATGGAAAGTAATTTCAGCGCGATACATTTTTCATAGTTTTCTATACTTCGACACCAGATGTAAGTAATCGATCTCTCAAGATGTTTTCTGCTAGGTATCGAGCATAGGATTTTCCGAGGGATTTTCTGAATCTATAAAAAGAAAAAGTCTCTCGAGCAGTAGAGTTCATAATTTTTTGTATTTTTTTTAAGTGGCTAAATTTACAGGTCAACGATTTCACAGGAATAAATTCAAATTTCTTATTAAATAGTATATATATATATATATATAATACTTATAGATAGTAATAACTATCCTTGATAACATTTTCTTATCGGACTTTAAAATAGATATCGAATGACTTGTCATTTATTCTAGTCTCTGAATTAACGTCATTTTGAACAAATATTCACGTTTCTCGAGCAAGTCGAGACCACGTAGTGTGGTGGTAAGAAACTTTCGTACGTGTTCAAATTCCCACCCCAGTTAATTTAGCAAAACACCGCCTGCGGCTCCTCCCTAGCGTTATACGAGTTCTATTCGGTCCACCCTGGTCGTTTCCATCGGTCAAAACAGTTTTCGCACTTTCTTAATGGAGTTAATAAATCGGACGAACACCCGCAAAAGACTTGTATAATTGGACTTCAGAATAGGAGAAATCCACCATTCATACTCAATCATTGCCGCAATCATGAAGGTGTATTTTATCTAATTAAATGTCCAATTCGAATAAAAAAGAATATCTAGTAAACAATTCTGTAACATTTTCGTAGATCAATGCGAAATCAATTATTTCATTTCATTCAGAACAGAAAACGATTTTATTAATTTCCTGACATTTTATATATAATATTTCAAATTCCTATAATTAGGTGTTTATTCACTAATTGTAAGTCACTTGAAATATTGTAAACTCGATCGAGTATTCATCCCCTCGAACTTGAAATAACCAATAGTTTCCGGAAATATATAAAAATTTCGTTTTTTTCATTTTAATTCTTTAGTCTAATTTTTGTATTCCCTTTGCAAACACTTGAAATAATTATTTTTTTTAATTCCCTTTGAAATTGTTAAAAAGGAACTTAAAATCCCCTAGAATCCTTTTTAACATCTCATCAAATTCTATAATGTCTTGAAATCTTGTAGAATTTCTTGAAAATCCAAATATAGAATAATATAATACATAATACTATTATATACATCTGCTTGGATGCATGTAGTGTGTAAGGCTTCCCGTTCGATCACCGAAGTTAAGTAGCGCTTGATTTGGTGATATTCGGATGGGTGCCGCTGTACTAAAAGTGAATTTTTAATTGTTAATAATTCTTCTGTAGTTTCAATCCATATTTTGGGTTGCCTCAAAAAAATGTTGGTTCCCAACACAAAATTATTTTGTTGGTAACACAAATTTTTTTCGTTGAGTCTGTCTTGTTGGCCTAAAGAAAGTCCATGTGTCAACAAAATAATTTTGTTATTAATAACAATAGTTATAAAATATAAATAAAATAATTTTGTTAGGCCAACCAAATGACTCAACAAACACATTTTTTCAGCTCAATAAAACAGTTTGGTTGCACAAGTAACAACAAAATTATTGTGTTGAGCCAAAAAAATTTTTGTTGGTCAAGCCAAACTGTTTTCTCAGTGTTGGATCTAAATTATTTGCATTATTTCTATTTATTTCAACTATATATGTAATTCAAAAATTTTGAAATTATCTTGTCAACACTGGATAAATGTTTTTACCTATTTTTATGTAATTGAGAAATATCGACAAATCTGTTATATTTATATAATCTGGTAATATCTGCTATACATGAATTGATATTGAAGATACTGATATATTGACGAATATTGATTTATCGAATCGAATTTGTCGTGACGTATAGCTAATAAAGTTGAAAAGGTTCTCGGTGGTAAAACACGACTCGATTGTAATTAAAGAATTGGCATTTCACGAATACGTCTCGGCAGAATGGTGTCGCCGGAAATATATACGGTCGAAGCCAAGAGTGATTTCCGAGGGTGCCCTTTTTTATCGCCTTACTTCAAACCTGTCGACTGGTTTTCCTCCAAACGAAATGAAAAATGTCCCTTATCGCCTGCAGCCCTCGAGACTTAACTTTTCTTTCTATACTCGTGGGGTCTCGTAACACTCCTGTGTACTACAATCGGTGGAAAACTTAAGTTCTTCTTAGACAAGGGTTGGTCTCTAATATCCCGCTCGAAGGTGCCGATATGTGTCAAAAGAAAATGACTCGGGAAAATTATAGTTTTTTTTCCCGAGGATGAAATATATGACATAGGGCGTCAAGAGCATGTAGGAATATATATAGGATATAAGTCAATTCTACTCAAAACATGAAAATTCTCGTTTGGTCGGAAGATTTGGAAAAATATTTGGCTAGCGCGAATTGCGGCAGGCTGAGAGTGGAGCTAAACTAATAATGTTCTGAGCAGGGTTCGTCTCTGTCCCTTTTCGTCGTCCTGACTTCCATACGATAACTTTTATCATCAATTTTCACTTTTCCTGCTCTTCGTCTTCAGTGGAATTTTGGTTTTTTTTCTAAATCTTAGTAATAGTTTTTTTAGGGCGATTCATATAAAATATGAATGTAAAAAATATATTTCTTTATTATTGAGGGAAGGTGGGTTTTGGATTATCGGTGAAATCGATTTAATATGAAAGATGATTTAAGGAGGCTGGAAATATATTCAAGATAGAAGAGTTCCTTGCGAGTTCTAAGTCCCAAGGGCCTGCTGATATTTTCTTTTAAAGTGAGGGCTCTTTCTGATAGAGGAAAAGTACTCCACAATGGAATATCAAATACTCCATTATCAAATACATATCTTTTATACAGTTTCCTGCTTTTATGAAGAAGTAAGAAGTTCAATGGAAATCTCGTTATGTTTTTAGATGACAAACATAGTTGACCGTATGTGGTTTGAGGTATTTCCTCCGGAAATAAAGATTCCTTGTCTATTTGCTGGTGTAATTAATAATGAACGATAAACATACGCTCAGGAGCTTACCAAATACCATTTGCTGGCTAGAGAAACATCAAGTCCTCTGGGAAAAAAGGAATTGCCATCATCCTAGAAGACGCTGGATGTTCCATTGTGGATTGTACCCTCAGGATCCTGTCCTTCGGATTTTATTTGCTTTTCTCGTTCCCCTAAGGTTTTCGAGATTGCCAATCCCAATCAAGTATCTTGGGCATTAAAGTGTAATAATAAGTCATTATATAAAAAAAGAGACTATTTATTATCTTCTCAACATGATCCTCAATAATCTTTTGCTAATATTGAGCTTATCAATTTTTGCCGGACCCAAGGTTTGTTGGACTCCGATGATGAAGGTGTGATGAAGGAGAGGATTCTCTTTCTTCAATATCTAAGATTTAGGATTTTTTTTTGAATGGCTTTCCAATATATGAGACTGAAAAGTGACGTAATATTTTACAAGACCTAACACTTTTCCAGTGACCTTTCAAAGAGAAAGAACTTCCGATTCTATCGATAGCAAGGCCAAATTGGAATCGTTCTTCGAACGATAATGGCGGAAGTGGTCCATCAATTTTGTCTCCGGCGAGTATTGTCCGAGGAAGGACCATTCGAAACTTTGCAGAGCTAGAGAAGTGAGATATCTTAAGTTCAGAAATGTTAGAAAGGGCCGAAGGTCGTTAAAAGTTTACAGTTTTTCGAGAATTAAATGATTCTTTTCGGGTCAGGAGAAAAGTAAAATTTTTCAACAGGTTTTAGTGCTCAGTTATATATGTATGAAAGTATTGAATAGAAGGCCGAATCCCGATGGAACCATTCATCTAGAGGGATGAATCCTGAACCGATTGAAAACAATTTGTCTTAAATTTTACTGCGCCCGTGTGTTTTGAGAAATTTTCTGTAAATACGTGGTGAAAAATAGCTTCCATTTTACTGAAATTATTTAATTTTGAAAGCTACATTTTGCTTATCTTTTTTTATTCAAAATTTATGTACTTTAATGTGCGAATGTTTCAATTTGAATAATAGAATTGAATTTAAAATTCTGATGTTTTGAAAATTCGAACTTACCAATTTCAAATTATTCATATTTAACAAACTTGCAATTTTAAATTTTACAATTATTAATTATGTTGGAGCCAAGTTCTAATCTAAAATTTCGATTTCTACATTTTACTCAACAAATATTAAATTGGGAATGTTTTCCTTCTGTAGGATTAATCAATTTTTAACTAGAATTATGCGTACAGAGCGAAAAAATATATAATTCAAATATTTTTTAAGTAGAATGAAAATATACAATTTTGAAGTTAGATTTTTAATTCTTCGTTTTATGCAAAAACTATCGAAACTACATTTTTTTTCACTCTGTATGCAGTCTTATATTTGAAAAAATATTAACGCTACAGAGCGAAAAAATATTTATCTATAATTTTCGTAGAGTAAAATGGAGAATTGAATTTTGAGTTTAACATTTGGGTTCAACGCCCTTAATAAAATATCAATTATCAATCAATAAAATGTGTAACAAATTTAAATACATTTTATATGTTTCAAACATAAAAACAGGTACTTCACTTTTAATTAACAGATTAAATTAGTAACTCTTAATAACGACACGTGGTAATTACCATTTTATTAATTACCAAATTTAATTCGGCCAATTTATGATGTATTTATTATTTATTTATGAACCTAATAATAAATATTATTCGTCGATAAAACTAGGCGATCTACTCTGTATATAGTAGGTAACATATTGGTCGTTGGTAAAATAGATTTCATATGCATGTGATATTTTTGTGTTTGATAAAATATAAAAAGGGCATATGTGACGTACCATAAGAGCAAATCTAGTTTCGCTAACCTTGCATTGATAATTACAAATATTTTTCACTAAAACTAGATTATTTATCTCAGTTTCATGAAAACGGAGGCACTTTGTTTAGTTTTAGCGAAAAATATTTATTTTTGTGAATGTAAAATTGACAAAGTTAAATTTGCTCCTATGGTAATTACCACTTGCTCATAAGAAAATATGAATGCTTATAAATAAAAAAAAAAGAATAATAAAAATGAAGAAAAATAAGCTTATTATTTCTATTTCACACAAAAACAAATTAAGAAGCCCTAAAACTTAATAAATTCTACTTTAAAAATGTTTTATATACTTAGAACTGCTGAATGTTTCTCACAAGTAGTGTTACTTAGATGCGTTTACTATATAAAAGCCATTTTCTACTATTTCTGAATATCAGGAAGTGAGGAGAAATTTTTTCATGATTAACCATGAGTGCACCATATTTATATGGGACGTAATTCTGATCCTAATAATCTACTTTTTTACTTAAAATGTAAATAAATTAATGAATTATTTATTATTTTCTCTGAATCAACCTGAATCTTCAATCTTTATGGTCGATTTTGTTTAGGGTTCACGTTCCAACGAAGAGATGGCGCTGAATTCCAAAGTCAGTTGAGGCTAGAATTGGTCGATTAAAAGTGTTAAAAGTCTAAACATTTGTTGAGGATGATAAACAATTTTGCTTCTTTTTGTATTCAAATTTCATATTGCGTTAATCGTGCAAGCTTGTAAAACATGACGAAGCTATAAACTTTTATTGTAGTCAAAATACGAAAAAGTAAAAAAGAAGATGAACGTTATGAAGTCGTTTCGTGAAACTCTTTTGAATGCAAAAAATGTTTTGATTTTGACTGGAAGTGGTATTTCTGCTGAATCTGGAATTCCAACTTTTCGAGGAGCTGGTGGTTTTTGGAGAAAGTATCAAGCCCAAAGTCTGGCCACACCACAAGCTTTTGCATCTAATCCATCTTTGGTTTGGGAATTTTATGAATATCGACGAACCGTTGCAGCTCAAGCAAAACCCAACAAGGTTTGTTATGTTTTTTCTATTTCTTCTATTTTCAGTATTTCTGTATATAATAAAAACTAATTAATCGACTGTATCTTACTCTCAATGGCTGCATTTATAGATTAGAAATTAGAAGAAAAGATAAACGAAATCCCTGATGACATGACAAAACTGGTAGACTAGCATTAACTGATATTTAAACACATACAAATTACAAATCGTAACGAATAAATAATAATAATAATTATTATTATTATAAATCGTAAAGAACAAAACTGAAAGAAAGTCATACAATAAAATTAAAGCACATGAAATCATGAAAAGTACCTAAGAAACTCCATCCCACATCAAAAAGAAGAAAGCATTATTTATACTTAAAAAGAGAGAGAGAGAGAGAGAGAGAGAGAAATCATGAAAAGTACCTAAGAAATTCCATCTCATACCAAAAAGAAGAAAGAATTATTTATACTTAAAAGAGAGAAAGTAATACACCTTCAAGAAATTAAATTAACAGAATTAATGAGTGATTAATTACTACGCCATAAAGAGCATAATTCAATTATAGTTATAAGTTCCTCGTTTTTGATTAATCAGGTCAGAATAAATTAATATATTAAAATAGTCTAATCAACAAAAACAGGGTCGAGGATAATCAAATTTTATATCGAAACCATTTTCCCAAATTAATCTCTTTTACAGTTATTGAAGACAAATTAATACGCAAATTAAGGTAAGTTATATTCTAAATTTGTTCCAGGCTCACGAAGCAGTTGCAGAATTCCAAAAAAAATTAGCCAAGGAAAACAAAACCGTGTCTATCGTGACACAGAATATAGATGGACTTCATCAAAGAGCAGGGGCAGAAAATGTTCTGGAACTGCATGGTTCCCTCTATGAAACCCGTTGTACAAAATGCAAAAGTGTAAAGAAAAACGAGTGCATACCGATTTGTCCAGCTTTGGAAGGGAAAGGGTAAGTTTCGAATATAATGTTAATAGAAGGACTATCATTAACACTTATTTCTACGCAAAGGATTTTTTTGAAGATCTCCTGATCCAAATGCTCTCTCATCGGATATCCCAGTAGAAGATTTACCAAAATGTGAAAAACATAACTGTGGCGGTCTTTTGAGGCCCCATATTGTTTGGTTCGGAGAAAATCTAGACGAAGAGGTTTTGTGCAAGGCTTGTAAGTATGAAGAGAATTAAATATTAAGTCAATATTAAACATTAATTTGTAGTCAAAAGATCTAGTTAGAATTAACGTGATTTCATATTTCAGATGAAGCAGTTGAAACCTGTGACGCTTGCTTAGTTATTGGAACTTCCTCAGTCGTGTATCCCGCAGCAATGTTTGCACCTCAAGTTGCTCGCCGCGGAATTGCTGTTGCTGAATTTAATATCGAATCTACTCCAGCAACTCGACAGTTCGAGTTAGTATTTCAAATTAATTTAGTTACAATTTTGAGCATAGAAGTGAAGATTTTATATCGTCAAATTTTAAGTAGTCGTAAGCTAATTGTAGCAGTAGTAAGTTTTTAAATTAAATGAATTTTCAGATATCATTTTGAAGGACCCTGTACAGCTACTGTTCCGGAGGCATTAGCACTACAAGAGAGTAATTAAATCTCGAAGATATAGCCAAGCAGAAGGAAAGTAATTATGAAGTAAGAAAAGTATGTTATTCGTTTTTATCAAATATTATATTGAATAGGTTAACCACAATGAAGAAAATATACAGTATAAAGACAATCGCATTGAAGAAAGGAGACAAACAAATAAATCTGTTTCCTACTAAAAATGTAATTACAGAGTCTGGGATATAAAAGTTTACAATTTTTCGTTTTTTTCAGATCGCTCCTAAAATAAAGCGCAATATAGATTTGTCGCGTACATATTGTCATACACGTAGACCTTACGTGTTTTAACAGTTACGAATAATATCGTGTATACAGAACAAAAAAGTTTAATGGTACATACAACGAGTTTGAACTAAAGTTTAAATAAAATAAAATTAAAAAAAAGTTAAAAAGTTTTAAATAAAATATACTCAATACTCTCCTTGGCAGTATGTAAATACTTCAATTGAATACAAAATATATGTATATCGATGCGTATTTCAAAAACACGCCATTTCTAAATCGAATATACGCTTCGTATATTGGATACATAAATACAATGTATTTGAAATACACGCCCGCCCCGTTGATGGTTTTAAAATATTACACTGACCGAATGTTTCAGCGTTCGTTTGAAGCATCGTCAGTATCATAGAAAAAAGATATGAACCGCAAAGCGTGTACGGAGATAAACGAATGGAAAGTACGAAGAAACAGTCAAATTCACGACCAGTGGCGGTGGGGAATTGGGCACTCAAAGGAACTCAACGAAATCGAAAGGCATTTCTTAAATATTTCATTCTTATAGTCGTATCGTTCATTAGGCAGAATAATTCCTTCGCTACTTTATCCATTTACAGCATTTACACCGTAAATATTCGCGGATACGCGAGCATTTACGTCTAGGGTTCATTCATATCGAATCTTGAAACAATAGTTCGTACGTGCCCGCGTAATAATGAAATACGGCTAGACATATCATTTATGAATACCTAGTACGCTTAGCTGGTTGATACCAATAGTAATATACCTATATGTATTAACATATGTTTTCTTTAAATAATACAATATCACACTGAGCCGGCTGTGTGTGTCCATCTTGTTTAGCCTTCACTATTTTCACCACTCCGAGTATAAAATGTTTCCATTTCACTCCTCACGAAAATCTATCGTGAGTATGTTCACTTCTTAGGGAAGGGGGCGAGTAGCGGAAGTTTCAGTCCTTCGAGATATTCAACATCTTGTTTTAGATCCGGAAGTCCAATGAAGCGAGAAATACGCAATTGTTTCTTAATAACATTTGCGAGTACACGTGCACTTACGCACCAGGTCGACGTCTTTTGTGTATCGAGTACCGTCGTTACAAATTAGACGAATCTAAAATAAAACATTTTTATTAGTTTTATGTTTTATTAATTGAATTTATTCAAGCTTAATTTAATTTGCCATTTTTCACTTGATCCTTTTTATTTCTGAAATTGTAAAAATGTATTTCTCACCTTACGTCGCTTGGTTTTTCGTGGTAAACAACAAGTATTTCCACAACTACCCCAGCATTTTGCCAGTTTAACTGGACGTCGACTTCGACATCCATTTTCGCTGTAGTACTCGCGGGTATGCTCCTTTCGACATGTTGGTGCTAAAAGAAGAAAATCGTTAGTAAGCTCATAACTACATAAACTTGATAGTGTTACTTTGAAAAACAAGGTCTTACCTTTTTCACAATATCGACCCTGCCAACCAAGCTGACATCGACACGTGTAGGTGTTTCCATATGGCGACGGCACGCATTGCGAACCCTTTCTACACTCGTTTCCGAGACAAGCATCAGTAGCCACCGGACTTATGATGCTGTAATCTGAAACAAATGATCAAAAAAGAATTTAATTAACGAAAAAAATACTTATTTCACAAATACAACTAGTTTATAGTCTAAATGTACCTCCTTATTCAGAAAGTTTAAAAGTCAAAGATGACCTAAAGCGTTTCTAGATTGGTACATAAACTCGATAGTGTCAAATATTTGCAGGTTCTAGGGTAAATAAAGTTGACTCACCAGAATCTTCATGTAAAACGTGCTCTTGCGGCACAGAATCTTCTTTGATGTCGCTGTTTATCGCTTCAACTTCGACTATGTCCTTACTTGCTTCATCGGCTTCTTCCTCGCCTGCAGCACATCCGGGTGCAACGCCGTGCATTTTCGCTGCGTTGCTGAAGTCGACCAACTTGTGGTTGATCCACATCTCCGAGATGCAACCTGTTGCCGTATTCAAGTTTGATTTAGTACATTAGGAACTACTAAGTTGTAACTTTACACAAATACAGATGAAAAAGTAAACAACATATAAATTAACCTTGGAAGCTGGTAATATTTCTCAAATGGAATTCTGTGAAGGCCACACTTGCAACTTCAGAGACAAGGCCTCCGATGTACATCGGTGTGGTGAGCTTCAAATATTCCTTAGGACCTTCGTTGATGATGCTCCTCGCTGGACCTTTATCTACCCTCATAGTAAAGTTCTTCTTTACCGCTATGAGCTCGGCCATGTGTGGTTTTCCATCAGATACCATTTCGTAACTGTACATGGTCGAGGTGGGGTAGTTTCCAACGTCGTAAGATACTCGTACTCTTCCGTTGAACAGCTCTACTGCTATGTGCTCTCCATTTTGTCCATCGTAAAGGAGAACTCCGTTCTCTTGGGTGGTAGTGAAGATGATGGTCACATTTGCTTCGGGTCGGGTACGAAGCGGCTCAAGCTCGACCAGCGAGCTGTTATCCACAAAGCTCAGACTTGTCAGGTACTCACACCGTTTACCTAGAATATGGAAAATCGTGGGATGAGCTGGATTGAGTTTTTTTCAAGGAGGAAAATTTCATTTTCAGATAACTTACCGGTATAGCCGGGGTGGCACTGGCACAGATAATCCGCTGCAGAGGAAGAGGGTTGGAAACAAGCGCCATGCTGACAGTCATGATGGGCACATGGACTGGTCTGAGGATACAGCATGGCAGTTGATGGCGCAACCTCGCAGTACCTCCCCGTATAATCCGGCGCGCACTTACACTCGTAGCTATTTATGCCATCGATGCATGTAGCACCGTTCTGAAAGAGGAAAACAATTTTTTATTTAATTTAATTCTTCTTGAGATAAAACCTTGTCATTTAGACTTTATTTACCTGACACAAATTATCATTGCAGTCATCCAAGTTACTGGTACAATTAAGGCCGGTGAAGCCGATTGGGCACTCGCAACTGTAGTTGGACCCGTGATCGACACAGCGTCCTCCGTTCTCGCAGGGATCGTGTCCTTTTGTACAGAAGGGTATTTTTGTCTCGCAATATTCACCCATGTATCCAAGGGCGCAATCGCATCTATAGGCCTGGACGAGGTCGACGCAAGTTGCGTTATTGGCACACTTGTTGTTCGCACAGTCGTCGACATTGCTCTCGCACCGAAGTCCCTCGTAACCGGGAGCACAGTTGCAACTGTTACACACAAACTTTATTAATCGATGCATTCAGTCCGACTCTTAAGACATACGATCCGCCAACGAGCCAGTTTACAATACTCACTAATTTCTACTGGTTGCATCTTTAAATCAGAAATGAATCAACAACCTACTCTATCAATAGTTGAATACTACGCTTCGTAGTCAATCAGAAGCCAATAAGAAGTGCTTCTTCTCCTCTACCTGTGTTTTGAATATCTACGAAGCGTAGTAGATTCGTAGTAAAACTTACTACGCTGTAAAACTGCCTCCTCATTGAAGAGACCTAATTTCAGGAAAATTTGATCATTGTTATTTCAACTCGATAAAATTCTTGTTTCATTTCTGATTTAAAAAAAAAACAGGCAAGCTCTCAAAACATCTACAATACAAGCACATTCACGTGCAGATGCCTAGAATCCCCAGCTGCGTTGCTGGATCAGCGTTTCAAAATCTAGAAAAATAAAAATTACCTGAATCTTCCTTCTTCCAGTACTTTGCAAGTTCCGGCGTTCCGGCAAGGATTTCCATAGCACGCATCGATTTTATACCAACACCTTTCTCCGTGATATCCTGGTGCGCACTTGCAACGAAACTGTCTGTCTGGTAGCGCCTCACAAAATCCTCCGTTCTGACAGGGCGCAGTATAACACAGGTCACATTTTGCCAGGACCTCGGCTGGTTGCTGTTTGGCTGGGCGGAAGAAAAGTCTACGATTAATGAGCAATTTTAGTACTCTTCTGAGGGGTTAGGCCAAAAAAACAAACTAAAAAGTCTACTGTTAATGAGCAATTAAAAATAAAGTAAATTTGGAAAAGGATATATATACAGAATGCGCCAAGCGAGAGTACCGCAAAGGAATTCGGCGACGGAAACTATAAACGTCTTTCGTGATTCGTTAGTACGTTGGGAAAGTACTTACTTTTACATTGGAATGCATTGGCTGGCGTCGTCAGAAGGAGCTTTTCCCTCATAGAAGGAGGTTCCATACATCGAGCTATACCTGGCTCGACGTAATCCTTTTTTACCCATTCTGCTAGCCATCGCATACTGCAGTCGCAATAGAGAGGATTTGATCCTAAAGCTCTGCACATAATTTAAAATCAATGCCTTAGTACTTTCTCTACTTGTTTCTATAAAATGTCACATATTATTAGAAATTTCAAAGTTACTTACAGATGGGTAATCGCTTTTAAGTCTTCGAAAGCTCCTTCGGGAATTACGGATATTTCGTTGCCATGTAAGGACCTAAAGAAAATAATTTATTATTTACTCTGACTTTGATGAATCTGTTTGAACTATGGGTGGAGATGTCATGTCTCTTGAAGATAATAAATTTCTGAAACTTACATAATACGCAAGGACTTCAATCCTGAAAGCGCGTTTCTCTGCACGCATTGTAGTTTATTGTAACTGATAATTCTGTAAATGAAATTACGATTAAAATATAATACTTCTCAAAGAATAAATAAAAGGGAAAAAAATATTCTTGTACTTACAGATGAGAAAGTTTTGTGAGATTTTTGAATGTATCGTTCGAGAGCATGGAGATTTGATTG
Organism: Synergus japonicus; assembly: GCA_900474275.1. NCBI lineage: Eukaryota > Metazoa > Arthropoda > Insecta > Hymenoptera > Cynipidae > Synergus > Synergus japonicus. The sequence continues at coordinate 88,427 of UCOH01012725.1, forward strand.
TTGCTCAAGTCTCTGTAATAAAATTAAAATTATAGAATCGTTTAATTTCTAATGTAATATTGAAGAAGGAAATCAATTTAATGTACGTACAGCCTCGTTAGAATCCTCAAGTGGTTCAGTCTTTCAGGTTGAATGGTTTTAATATCGTTCACGTCTAAATAGAGTTCGGTGGTTTCAGGAGGTATTCCTCGAGGAATTTCAGTGAGGTGGGATCTCGAACACCTTACAACTGATCCAGCACAGTTGCACTGAGGTGGACAGTAATCATCTCCCAAACATCCAATACTGTCACCTGATAAACAAGTTTACAAATTAATATTTTACCATTATTAATTGTCGTATTAGGATAAAGTAAGTAACTTACTATTGCATTTGAATTCATGATGAGGGATATCTCTGATAACTGCATTTTTCAGCCTTGGGGGGTCGTGACAACTTCCAGTAGCATTCGTAATGTCGCGTTTCCTTAACCATTCAGCGAACCACGCTAAATGACAGTTGCAAGATAGAGGATTTCCTTGCATGTTACTAAAATAGAAAAATAAAATAAAACTCGTTATACTTCAATTTTTTTTATAAATTACAGATTTAAATTTAAATTAAACTACATACATGGATCGTAAGTGAGGCAATCCATCGAAAGCTCCGGGCATTATGCAAGTGATGACGTTGGAATCCACGTTTCTAATTTAAAACAGAATATAAATTATTTTACAATTGATAAAAAGACATCAATATTATAAAAGTCTATAGACTTACAGGCTCTTCAGATTGGATAAACCAGTGAACATTTTATTGTGCACTTCTCTTAGTTTGTTCTCAGATAAAAGTCTGTAAAAAATCAATGGATGAGATTCAAATCTACATACAATTCAAAATAAAAATTAGACATGTTCCATTTTAAAAGTAACTCACAATTCTGTAATTTTGTGACCTCCTTGGAAGGCAGAAGCTTCAATACGAGTAATTTTGTTTTTCCTCAGATCCAAGTGTTGTAAGTCTGGCAATTTCTCGAAAAGACCGTCAGCTTTAATCTTATCTAGTTCGTTATTCCTCAGTATTCTGTAAACGAACGATTTACATTGATATACAGTTCTTGAACTTGATTTTAGAAAATTAATTCCATAATTAGAAATTATTGAGAGCTTTAAAAAGAAGCTTACAAATTAGAGGTGTAAATTGGTAAATCCTTTGGTATTGCAGTCAATTTCTTTCCAGAACAATCTACAGTGGCTCCAGTACAAACGCAAGGTGAGGGACAGGGTCCTGGAAGAATGCACTCACCAGCTCTTTTTGTTAGCAGTTCTTCATCACCTGAGACAAAGAAATAAAATTTCTATTAGCCAATTATCCAAAGGTTATTTTCCTAACTATACTGTAACGACAGGATGTTACTGAGTTCAACAATTAATGTTAGTCAGTTACTGCAGGTGCCGGATTCATTAAAATGAATTATAAATGATCAGAAAAAAATAAAACAATACTTAGGAGATGATAAACATCAATTTTTTAGAGTAATTTAGCAACAAGAGAGATGAAAAATGAAATGAGAGATGCCGAATTTAAATAGGAAGGAGTTTGAATTACCGACCTGAGTTCATCCTGTCGTAGTAACAAGAGATACCAGAAATCGAATCGTGCTTACCCTTACATTTGAACTTTTCGTCTCGAATCGAGTCGATCTTCCTATTGCTTAATCTCTTCGGAGACTCACATCTCGGACCGGAAGTTTCAATTGGATGCGTGTGTAGATAAGTACTCAGCCAACGAAGATTGCAGTCGCAAATGAAAGGATTTCTAGCCAAGTGCCTGCAAAAATTTATCTTCAGTACTCAATTCCAAAAAAATAGTGATGAAATGTTAACAATAAACATTTCTAGCAACGAATAGATGTTTTAACTTTCCCAGAACTACTTTTAAACTTAAATTCTGTTTTGTAGAAATATGGAGCAACTGGAAGTTGTTGAGCTTTTATAGCATTATCAAGTTAGAAATGAAGCTACTAAAACCGAGTTTCGCGGTCGTTTAACATGAAATTATGGATATACTAACATGACGTTGATGTTGCGTAGGTGAGCAAAGGTTCCATTGCTGAGAGACTGGATGTTGTTGTCGTAAAGGGAGAGAAGTGTTAGACTGGTCAAGTCTCTAAACAGGTCCGTCCGAATACAGGAAATCTCATTGGCGTTCAACAGCCTGGAACGAACGTGCATTATCGATTGAATATTGAGTACATTGTAGTCAACTAAGTTTTGATTGATCAGGTTCATAAACCTTTTCCGATTAGTTCTTGCTATTAGCGAGATTAAAGATACATCTAATTCTGTTCATTCTAATTTTAAATTAAGACATTGATTCATTATTTATTAAAGGATACTTACAAAAGTTGCAGGCTACTCAGTCCATGGAAAATACCGCTGGGTAATTCCGTTATTTTGTTTCCGTAAAGGACTCTGAAATAAAAGGAATATAAATGAGTCCAGTAACATAGAAAGATGATTCAAAATTGTAATTTTCGATGTACGTACAGCGACTCAAGGGACTTAAGTCCATGGAATGCGTCAGCAGCAACCTTTTTGATTTTGTTGTGGCTCAAATCTCTGCAAAAGAATATCAGAAGAACTCATTATTTTCTGCTCCAGACGAAAAAGGGGGAAAAATACACTACTTTACTTACATTCTTTGTAGCTTTCTGTAAGGGGAGAAAGCCTTGGGAGGAATTTCCGTAATTCCGTTTTGCTCTAAACGTCTGTAGAAGTAAGTAACCAATTTTTAAAAACTTTTCTTGTGTATATCTCAAAGTTGTAACAGTCATTTGTAAAATACTTACAGTTCTGTAGTGTCTTCTGGTAAATGAGTTGGAACTTTAGTCAATAATTTTTCTCTGCAATCGACAATTCCATTGGCACATTCGCAAGGGCTGGGGCATTGTGGCTCAGCGTTGCATTCGGAGGTTGCACGTTCTATTAATCCAGAGCACTTGAGATCGTGTTCCTAATGAAAGAGAATTGATGCTTTTAGAAGTTTCTAAAATAAGTTTATGGTTTAATTGCAGGGTGGCGTGACTTTTGTGGAGATACTACTCGAAACAGTATTGCGACTACAAAATCTCTTACAAGCCTAAACAATTCCAGCATGCAAGGCTGGATAGAAGAACGATAATGGACAAAGTTTTATTCGTACGAGTCCAATATATTTATCAAAAAAGATAGAAATCTACATTTTGATCAATGTTAAATTTAAAGTATTGATGTTACCTTAAAAGTGTCGCAACCTACCTGCAATTCACCAAGATTATGGTCTCTAAGATGAGCGGGAGACGAACATCTCGTGTTCTGTGTGAGACGTGGAAAATTTCTAAGATGTCTTGAAAGCCAGCTCAAGTGGCAGTCGCAGACCAGCGAATTTCCAGCTAGCCTCAAAGAACGTAAATTTGACAACCCATTCAACATTTCCTTCCCAAGAGTCGTCAGTTTATTATTATTCAAAGACCTGAAAGAAAAAGTTTCAAATTATGTTCTAAACGAGTTGCAGCTTTCTTTTACAACTTTTCTCTCGTTTTCCTTGCGTAAATATTTGCTTTTGTTCTTTTTACGACAAAATTGAAGAGAAGAAGAAAAACCTTCAATTCGTTTCAGTGGGATTTACGTAACTTAATTAAACTCGTTACAGAATTAAACGATCTAGTTGCTCGGAATAATAAATTTCATTAAAAGTCGAAACTTCCGAGCAAGAATTTCATTATGTCTTCCATATTGTGTCACTAGGGAAATATGCAACTTACAAAATTTCTAGATCCTTTAGCTCCCGGATTGCACCTTCGTCGATGCAGGTCAGAATATTATCGTCGAGTAATCTGCAAAGAATTTATAAAAATTCAATTATTTCATTCTTATTTATTCAATCTAGAAAATTTTAAAATCACTTACAGATGTTTTAGAGAAGAGATTCCTCTCAGAGTCTTTTGTCCGATCATTGCAATCTGATTATGGCTGAGATCCCTGAAAAAGAAAATTATTTACAAATATTGTTTTGACAGGTTTTTAATATATGTAAATAAATTCCGATTTAAAAAGCATCAACCAGGAGATTTTTATCATTACATCTCGAATTTTTCCTTAAGAAATTCCAATCGTTATTCAGCAGAATAATGTAGAGTCTACTGTTTCTTATAGAGGGTGGTGCTAGGTTTCTAAGAAGTGGATCAAGCATGTTAAAGGCTATGGACATTATGGGCAATGCTCTTAGTTTCGATCTACTTCTACAGACTGTCGTGAGTTTGTTCTACTTTTTAAAATAAATTATTCAGAGGTTCGAATACCACACCAGGGTAGTGACTCTTGCAATTATTAGTTCATATGACTAGCTAGCTTCAGCCTACGTGGTGATACAAAGGCTTTAGGTCCATAGTTTATTCAATAGCTTCTTCCCTCTTAGAGGTCGTTAAACGAGAAACCTATTGGACCTCAACGAGCAAATTTCTGCAAGAAAAACTTGTCAACGAAGTTCACAGTTTCTGAACTTTCAAGATGTCCCTTTTTGATCTGATAAAATTTCACACTCATACTTTTCAGTCTTTCAGGTAAACTATCACGTTACAGGAATATTACCAAGAGGTGGATAACGTATTCAAAGTTTAATATTGGAAAAAAAAAACAAATTGATCCATGTAAATTTGAATAATTTTTTATTGAAAGCGAAGAAAGTAGGTAACAGTGTCAAGAAGCGTTAGAAATTTTGAAACTAATTCCCAAGATAACGTGATCGTGAGTACAAAGTGATGAAGAGATGGAAGTCAGACTAATTAGAATTTCCTCTCTAAGAGATGAGACTATGATTCCCAGGGATAATTCTCTGTCTGTTGCACGAGTTCTAATCAGACATTTCTGATAATAGGTTGCACTCTGTGAGCCTCTGGACAAGCTCATCGGTGGGCATTTCTGGTTCTAAACTCTCGTTCTATAATTATATTCGACAGAAGACAGAATAGAGGGCTCGTCTCTGTCTTCACAAGCCTCCGAGTAACACAAGTAACAGTAACACAAGACTGGTGGATTGAATTCCCAGAGCTAGTTTTCAACCCAATCCAGAAAGCAATTATCGAATTTCGACGTTGAGCGTCTCGACGCCAGTTAACAGTGTCCTCTGACACGATAAGACAGGATCTTCCTCTCAGTTGCACTCGTCAGTTCAAAATGAGGAAAGAGGTAACAATTAAAATCTTCAAGGCGAGAAAGGCTTTATTTTTTAAGTCGAATTGAATATTCTGCTCTAAAATATTCATAGATATAGAATATTCATCTGATACGAAAATTATAAATAGAATGTCAAATTTTTTTCTACGTTTCTAAATTGACAAATAATAAAAAAGAAAAAGCTGATTAGCTTATTTTGCTTCTTATGCAAAATTAATCAATATTTTATTAGGGAAGTACATAAAGTTATCCCTGAGATAAATAGAAAATTTCCAGGAGAATTAATATGTAAATATTTTATTAGATAAATTCTGTGTTCTACATGTGTATTATTTATCTTCTACCAATTATTTCTTTTCACTGCCTCTGCTACCTTGAGACTTCATTATATTTTCACGAGCTCTAAGACGCCGCACGTGTAGGGACAAACTGTATACAATTTTAAAAAGAAATGCCCGTTTCTCAGTGAAATAAGAAACCCAGAAAGAAAACGAGGTCTGTGCTGCTGTGAATGAAAAGGGTTTTATGACTGCAGAGTCACAATCTGTACTATAGTATGTACTATACTGTAGTAGTAACAACTGATAATAATTTACGATAGCATTTGTAATTTGAAATTACATATTCCACAAGTATAATGCAGGAATTTCTTGAAATATTTAAGTTACTCAAAATTAATTTACTGTAATGAAATCAGATAATTTAATATTAGATGGAATATTAGCTTTAGTCTTGCTTTCTATGAAAGGATCAATTTATTAAGCCGCAAAGCAATAAAGTTGCGATTACTGATTAAATGTATGTGTGGAAAGACCTGTTTCTCGAGTTGTAAATTATATTTTCGTGGCCTGCAGGTGTATTTTAAATGATTGGAGATAATAACATATTTCTTGAAATATAACTCGCTTTAGAAAACAATTTTTACATTTTTTGTTTCTTAACCACCTGTGGTGAAGAGAAAGTCACTTACAGTCTTTTGAGATTCATCATGTTGCTGAAGAGCAAATCAGGCAGGAAGCGAATTTGGTTGTTATTTAGTCTCAATTTTTCAACTCCCACTAAGTCCTGAAAAGCTCCTCTCTCTATCGTGTGAATCTGATTGCTGGATAATTGTCTGTAAGTTAAATAAAACAATATGTAGAAATTTATCAAAAACACTTTTTAAAATATAAATAAAATATTTAGAATTTGTAAATTACTTACAAAACGTGGAGAGTAGCCATGTCTTCAAAATCCGTTTTAAAAATGACCGTGATGTTGTTCCCTTGCAGATCTCTGAAAGCAAAGAAAAAATTCAGATCAGTTTACATCTTATGATCAAAAATTGAAGGAAATTCACTGTAAAATTGATTTTATCAAGGAGAGATAGTATTAAAATATCGAAATATTGAAATATTGATATGCTAATATCAATATGTAAAAATGTGAAAATATCAGAATGTTAACATATTTCCTTTTACTTTTTGATGAAGGTATCGTCATGAATAATTCATGGATGGGAAATTTTGAATCGGATATTTTGTGTCGACACACCGAGCGACTTTTACCCCTTGTAACTTTTATAATATCAGTGCAGTTGTGACTCTTATTTATGCAAGGGTAGATAAAGGGCTATCACGTCGGTAGATGTAATCAAAGTTTGCAGACAAGCCAGCCCCTACTGCCTTGAGGAAGTTATGTCAAAACCAACTGGATATTCATTTCCACCCTCGTCAACCTGGTTCACTCTAAGACAAGTGTGCGGATTTCTGTCTTCTCATTTGAAGATCGTTCTTCCCACAAATCCCTCCACATTTTGTTTACATTCATTGGCAAAATGACAACTCATCTCTGAACTCAGATTGCTTGAAATGCGGAAGTTCGTCCTAAATTATCATTTCCTGTGTTCAAAGTTCTGAGGTCAGACAATGGTAGTTTATTCAATCTAATTTCAACTTTGCATGCTAAAATTAAAGGCTCCAGAGTGGAAAATATTAGGCTTGGAAACTAGGTCAATCGACTTACTTAGACAGAGTTTGAATATTTCGTAACACTATAAACAGAAATTTAGGTTGCTAGGGATTTTAAGAAACTTCAGGTCACTAAGGAATTTCAAGGGATTCCTACATATTTTAGAGTTCCAAGAGATTTTTAGGGGTTTTGTTTGATTTTAAAGTATTTAAAGGGATTTTAAAAGAGTTTAAAGATTTTGAATTGATTTCAAGATGCTTTAAGTGATTGTATGAAATTCCAAGAGTTTTTAAGATATTTATAGCAGATTTAAAGGTTTTTAAAGACTTTTTGAGATTTTAAGGAGAATTTCGTACTACATATTTTAAGGAAAAATTTTTCAATTAAATATTTCAACAACTTTCGACGGTAGTGTATATAGATTCTTAATTTCTTATTTACTTTTCATTTCTTATTATACTCTTCTAGAGAAGCTTTGACCCAAATGATTATCTTCTTACACGAAATTACTATTTAATTTTTTTCCCGCAAAATACTTGTTAGCCTCCAAACAGAGAAAGTCTGCAAATAGACCTAAATTCATTTGGGTTTGAAGTGCACGCTTGAAGGGTGCGTGCACCGACGTGCTTTCATGCTGGGAAATCAGGCGTCTAAATCTAAACGACGCAGCTACACGACGCCTCTTGCAAGCGTCGACTAATTACCGTTAACGTGACTTGCTTAATTAATGTTGCTATATTAACTCGTCACAGGACTTAAAAAATCATTTAGAAAAAATGACCCTTAATTGTCCTTGCATATTACTGCAAAAATTTGTGGTTCACTTTGTTACACAAATCTTAATTCAGAAAGTAGTCGAAAAAATTCTGAGAAAAGCCCAATATTTGAAAAAATATATATGTAATAAAAAAAAAAAAGATAAAATTTGCAGAAATTCGCGCACCTGGGTTTTACGGTGGTACTTTCATGCCACTCCCAATCGTAAATGAGGATCATAAAATGACATGCGTACGTGAATACTTATACAGGGTACCCATGCGGAGGTAATTTTAGAGTGGGCAGGACAGTAAACACGCACATTTAAATGACCACAAGTGTAGCCTATATAAATTTCGACGCATCGGATTCATTCGGCTGAAACAGTCTTTTGAGAAGTCATAAAAGTGGATCGATTCACTGAATACACACTCAGAAGAAAGAATTCCTTCGTACCTTCAGATTTTACCAAGAAGCGATTCATCAAAGAATAAAACACTGCAGGAGTTACAATCAAATATTTTGTAAAAGAACCGGAGGTTTCCAATTTCAAAATGAATTGAAACAAAAAAAACATAATAAAGAGGCCAATAAATCTGTGTACAGAAATTATGAAATTCTCGAAATATTCGCTAACATAAAAAGCAATTTTGCATAGAGTAATGGAAATTTTGATTAACATCGTTGAAAAATCAAAGCGCAAATATTTGCCTCTCTCCGAACTGTAAAATTTTTTTCAAACAATATTTAGCGTGTAAACAATGTTTTAATTAAAGCAATTTCCGACGTTTGAACAAAAATTTTTAATGCAAACTTTTGAAAAATTCTAGGTCGAAATAACTGAAATCGTCCAAGCACACAAGCATAATGTTTGCTTCAACTCTGAAGCGTCCAATGCATGAAGAATAAGAGGAACAGGAGAATTTGCTTGAAAAGCTTCAAGTAAAGGTGCATTTCACGTAATTCGAAAAATGAAGAAAAAAAGCAAACATAAAATAAAGAAATAATGCAGAGAGAAATATTCTTTCAGATGCAATGCTTTTGTGTCCGTAGTTAAGATAAATAGCGAATTTTTCTAAAAGATACCAGAAGACAGTAGAATTCAAGTGCCTTGGATCACAAACACAAAGAAAAACTTCTCTTTAATACATTTTACGGTCTAATTGCAAACATTCATATAATGGAAGTACCTGGCAACAAAGTTATGATAATAACCATTGCAATCAGAGCTTACGATTATGTAGGCATAATTAGGGTACGACAGGACAGATAAACTTGGCTGCTCTGTCATTATGCCTTGGCAGGATTCAGTAATGCATACTTCGTGATGAAAAATTCACGGACTTGCTTCTAACCTACCGCACTCTCCGCTAATGGATTCATAATCTTAATACGTCAATCAGCTGTGCACCTTGGCTCGATTCAATATTACGCTCTGTGGAAAGGTAATCGACCCCTCCAAGGCTTTTCGATACAAGATATGGATATACATTATAGCTTCGAGCCCAAACTTCTCTCAAAGACAATTTTACAACTGTCCTGACAAGGGAAAATGAACAGGGTTTCGCTTCTGTGATTTAGTCGCAATATTGGATTGATATTAATAGGTTGTATCATAAAGACGTTCCTCGTTTTACGATCCATTTCGGTCGAATTTAATATCCCGACGGCTGAAAGCTCCATAACTTCAAAACCACGTTTCATTCACTGCTCGATTTCTCTGTTGCTTTATCCGAATATGGGAAATTCGTTCTCGAATTAAGTGCTTTTCTCGGGAAGTCTAGAGATTTCGATGCGGATGAAAAAAATTGAATTGGATGAAGAATTGTTAGGACTCGACTCCTAATTTAGGTAAAGTGGTTGTTTGATGAATAATTTGTGGATTCAGCATAAAATTTCAGTCATAAAACTAAAAATCTCATCAACCTCTTTAACTACAAAAGACGCACAAAGTTGGTAGAATAAATTTCACAAATTAGAATAAAACGGTCCGAAATATTCATAGGAGAAAATGTAATACAAATATCATCTCATGCGAGGAAAATTCCCACGTAAATATAATATCTCAGCTACATGAAATTCGTGCAGATAGAGGAATTCCCAGTGGCGATCTCGTTATGCCCAAGTGTATATATATACACCACTAACTCCATTGCCCCATTAATGTTATGCGACTCATAATTAAAGGAAGTAGCAGCTATGATCCTGCAAATAGTTCCAATTTACGGGAAAGCTCATTCGGCGCATGAATTTTTTTTTATTACCAACAGGTGCATTGAACTTGACATTTTTACGAAACTCGGCTGATCGATAAATATGACAAGCGTCATTGACCACTTCCGCGAATAAAGATTACCTGCTAAGTTTTATCTCCTTTCGCATCACTTGATCGACGTAAACGCTGATTGGTTTCTTTACAGAGACGTTTATTTACAAAGGTGATTTACTTTCAATCAGGGACTAATGAAATATGTGTCGCTTACAGGAAATTGAAAAATTTATGTAAAATTAATCAGTATTTAAAATTGATTTGAGGAAGAGTGATTCATTTGCATCCTCTGAGACCAATCATTAAATGAAAAATATATATGATTGATATCACTGGTTTATATTAAGGACATATTATACTAAATGACCAATTGTGCCAAATTAATAGACTAGCGGAAATAATTAGCTTCTCCTTTTCACCTTTTCTTTATGTCGAAGTAAAGACATCAAGCATGGAAGCTGTGTTACAGTCTTAATCAAAAGTCTCATCGAGTGTGAGAGGACTCGTGTTCTATTTCTATTTCTATTTAGTTCTTTTATCAGCACATCAACTATGTTTGAAAACCTGCACTCGTTTGACGCTTTATCCTATTCCACCGACTTTATATCTCTGATATACCACTGAGCCCCTCATTGAAATCAATATAATACTAATATTTTCAAGATCCAATACATTAAAAATGTAATGAATAACTAAATAAATCAATTAACTTAATAAATCAACTAACTGAGCATCATTCTATGAAACAAATATTAAAAATTCAAATCAATTCGTTCAGCACGTGTCAAGATAAGCAAATATTGAAAGTTACGATTCTCATCACTCATTTTGAATGATAAGGAGGCCAGGTCGTGTAACAAATGACTATGAACCTCTAATTTTATTAGCGTATGGCTCGGTGCCGTAAGCGCTTTCACAAGATCGCATGGACATGCAGACGACGTTTCTTCGTCAGGGCACGAAGAAGGATGCGACGTAATTTGGTTGCTACGAGTATAGAGCGAGGGTGCTGGTACCTCGCGGGCATCCATTAATTAAAGCTTCAAAGTCGAGTCACCGGTACTCTTGCCGCGAATGCTACGGATAGCCAAAAGATCAAGAAAGCCGAGAGGCCACGGCTGGACTTTATTAACGTGACATAACGCTACAACAGCTCCCCTTCCACCCTGAGTTTGCTTTGACTCAAGTGTCCCAACGCGATATTTAAAGCCTGACCCTCCACTTAAAACAGAACAACCACGAAGACTTCTTTAGAAAGCTTTGTAGTAATACCCCATTTGGTACATTTCGAGCAACTTGCAAATTCAGAAGAGGGGTGACCAGGGCTATTCGGGACGCAGGATTTTGATCTAGAACCATATTTATTGTGGAAACTATTTAATAACACTGGACCAAAAAATGAACAAAAAAAGTCCCCCAGCCAAATTCGTACCCTATACGTTTTTCAGCACGCTGATTCCAAATCCGGGGTCTGCGTAAGGTAAGGTCTGTATAGCATGTCGGGATCAAGGTCATATGAAGGTCAAAGGTGTTTATTACAGCGGAATCTAAAATTTGACCACGAATTTGGAAATAGCGGAAAATGTTGCGTTCAAATACATATTTTTTGGTTTTTTTTACATGATTCTTGCAGGTCATCTGAAGGTGAAACAAATGACAGGTAGACCTCATTTGCTTTCGACTCAAATAGACATTTGAGAAGTCATATGCGGTTAATCACATATTTCCATGTATTTTTTCGTGTTCTAAATCCGAATCCATGGTCTGTGTAACCCCAGCACGTCGGGATCAAGGTAATGTGAAGGTCAAAGGTGTTTGTTACAGCGGAATCTAAATTTTGACCACGGATTCGGAAAGAGCGGAAAATGTTACGTTACAATACATATTTTTGGATTTTTTTACATGATTCTTGATTCTTACCTTTGACCTTCACATGACCTTGATACCGACGTGCTGGGATTACACAGACCCCGGATTTGGAATCAGCGTTCATTTTGTGGTTCTGTGTAATGGTTATTTTTTACTATTGCTGTGGGTGTCACAACCATAGCAGTTACTATTTTTGTTGAGGTAAGATGTTGTGCAAGTTGTTGGTCCAGCATAAGATATTGGGGTGAATAACACGGATTCAGTTTTCCGATAAGACGTTGGGGTAACTTAGGGTAAGTCTTTGACATAAGCTGTTGGCTTGCGTTATTCTAGTTGTTGAGAAGTAAATTGTTGGGGAAACAGGTTGAAAGAAGCTTTTTGAGTCAAGTAATTAGGGGTAGATGTTCTTTAGACACTTTCGCAGTTAGTTGTTGGGGTAAGTTGGGTGGATTTGTTTCTTTAGGTACATTGGGGTGGGGTAAGTCTCCCGACATGTTTTTTGGGTCAAGTAATTAGGGGTGGATGTTCTTATAAATCAGTCAAGAAAAGTTGAGTTGAATCAGTCTTTGGAAGTTGTTGTTTTGAAGTCTTCCTGCGCTTGTTAATTCACTCGTGTTGCTACAAGAATTGAAATCTCTCCAATCAAAGAAACAAATTGGTCCCGCAGTATAAGAAATTGAAAGGGAAAACCTTTTAGCATCCTCTCGGAAGCCTTTGATTCCAAAGTGGCTTCCTTTTAAGTTAAAAGGCCGAGTGAAGTTTGGGGTGGAACTATTTGAAAATTTCGACTCCTGGATATATATATGACTATAGCTAGCTTCGTTGCTGCGAGTTAGTCGAGGTTTGAGAGTCCAGAGGCTATCGACGATACAGTAATGGAAGAAGGCTTCTGCAACTACACCGTTCAGAGTTCCGAGAACATGGGAGCTTTACGTCAAAGGAACTTCCTGTACTCCCCTTGGATTATCTTCGTGGGTTATCGGAGGCAAAATAGGTTATTATTCGCCATACGTAGTTCGGAGGGTTCGCATTCGGAAATTCGCTGTGAACGTCTACGGTAACGACCTATTATACTCGTTACTGTTGGAACTAAGGAAGACGACAATGATGCAAAGTGACTTCCGGCATCACGATGAACAATTGTACAATGGCCTCCCAATCCGACTATTTCTCTGTGAAAGTAGAATTAAAATTGCTTGAAATATCCAAAATATTTAATATTTAATATTTAATATATAATATTTAATATATATTTAAAGTGAAATATAGAAAGTAATATTGAAATATTAGAAGATAATCAAAATGTAGGGAAATGGGGAATGATGGTAACTGTATTGGAGAAACCTTTATTTTCGTGTACCCTTAGGGTCTTAGGGGAAAGCAGAAATGGGGAAAAATGAGGGAAGAGGGAATTGGCTGTCAACCCTGGTTACTGCTGATGTTTTCCTAATTAAACGAAGAATAATAAAATGAGAAATGAGGTTTGCATTTGAATGTGAATCTGAATGCAGAATGAGAATGCATAAGTGATTCTTTTTAGATTGTTTTGATGGGAAGATAAATCGTTTGTTTAAAGTGGTTTTAAACATGTAACTGAAACAGAAATTAATGGAAGAAACGTCCTTTTGTAAAAAACTAAGTGAGAGAAAGGGGAATAATTAGTGGTTATGGGAAATGTGAGAAACAAGTCTGGTTTCGGAAGGATATGAGAGGGAGGGTCTGAAACCGACGACTAAGGCGGTAAGACTGCGTGTAAACCTGACCCCGGACACTCTGTTACAATCTCCCACATTCTCAACCGATTTGCAATTCCTCCCTTTAGTGGTTCTCAAATATAGCCTAAAGATCTCAAAACAAACATAAAATACATATTTTACCAGACAAAATTCATCATACAGAGAAGCTATTAATAATCTGATATGTGATGTAATGTTAAGTAATATGCTAAACTATAAAGGAATCTAATCTTAAAGATATGTAATGCAATGTAATGTAGAAGAATTGGATGATAAAAATCAGGATGAGGTTTTAATAATGAAAAAATCAGATTAAATTAATGAAGGGAAAAGTCATGAAAGATACGAGTCACGATTTGATCTTATCAAGCTATTGAGTTTGTTGTAGGCTAATTTTATGGGTCAGGGAAGAAATATTGAGAACCTCTGCATAAGTAACGATTGTGGATAAAAGAGATTAGACGCTTGAGCGGTTCTCCGCTTCGAAGGCATAACTAAGGTTTATTAACGATCCTCTCCTCTTCCCTACATCTTCGTCCGCGGCTTTCGTTCCACTGTTCTATGATATCTACATAACATACGTATACAAGACTCGCTCTCCACTTATATTCCTCCTTATTTTTTTCTTTTCTCTCTCTTTTTTTCTGTTCTTTTTTTCTCTCTCCTTCTTTTTCCTTGTTTCTCTCGATATCGAAGGGTACAAGGGAATCTTTCCCAGAGGGACCACCAGTAAGATCGTTACTTTGTCGTCGACAGAGTCGACCTTTTTTTATAGTCCTCAGAGATAAAGTCAAATTTAATTCGGACCACTGGGGCTGCCAATCGAGATCGAGATCGAACTTAAAGGGTAGACATCCCGAACAAGTTGGAGTTATTTATTTTTCAGTGGCTCGAGATAACTGATATTTGATAATTGCGGCTGAAATCTTTTGATTTAAATTTGACTTGGGAGACTGGCCTGTGCCAGATCCCAGATGAAAAGAGTTCTTGAGAGTTCTTGTGTCATAGAATTACAACATTTAAACAAAGCCAGTTTTGCGAAAGCTTCAAGGAACAGTTGACTCTACTTAAAAAAGTGAATTGCTGGCAAGGAGATGTTTGTCGTCGATTCCAGTTCGAGCGACAACAGTCAGATTGATTCAAGAAGGAAATGTGTTCTCGAAACACAAGCCAGCTGAAATTCTTCCGGAAGGTGTAGAGTGGAAAGTGGGATTGCTTTCTTTCTAGTGGTTGGCGTTCATTGTACAATTCAGGGAGAAGTAGTCGCGACTTGGACAATAAAGCACTGCCTTTCGCGACAGCTCGAAATTAACGTTTCTTCGCAAGCTTTCAGCCAAGATAATCGTTTTACTCCAACATTCGTTGGACGCCAGAGTCGCGCTCTGACGATCAAAGGCAACTCTCAGGGGTGGGATTCGAATGCGAACAGACTTCATCTTGATGTAATTTTCTTGTGTAGGTCCGTATGTGTAATACTCTCAAGACTAAGAACAAGATTTTTGTCTTTTTTCTTCTAAGAAATAGGAAATTCTATCACGTTCTCAATTCTATCAAGTTCTAAAGTTTATCCAGTTCTAAATTCTATCTATTTATGAATTCTCTCTGATTTCATCATATTTGACGAGGGTATAGTTTCAAACCATGAGGCTGTACAAACGAGGGTTGTGATACTAACAATCACACTTCGAGTCTCCAGGATTATTCACTAGACATAAATCTTTGAGCAGTAAACTTTAAGTAGCTGTAAAATATGGCGCATTTTTAAAAGTGAATGAGAAGTTAGAAAAGGCAGTTTTAATCCTTGTTTGCATCGTCTTCATTATTCTCGTTTATTGCAGTTCTGAGTATAATTCTTTGTTTATTTATTTCTTTTCATATCTTATCCTTTCTTCACATTGTCATTTATCATCAAATTCTTTTCTTTTCTCCTCTCTTGATTTATTACCTTTCTCCTTTTTTTACTCAGCTTTATTATCTTATTTTCATTTTTCATGTTTCATCTATTTTCAAATTGGCAATAATTCTTCTTAGAAGGACTAATTTCAAGCTACAATCTCTGTTCGGTTGAAGTGACGTTCTGACGTTCTCACATTATTCTCGTATCGACGTTTCGATGTCATTGGTCTTCAGATATGTCTCTTATAATTTTCATTGTTCTCTTGTAACTTCCTCCTGTCAAATGTCAGTTATAATCAAATTCGATATCGCTCTCTATGTTTAGTTCTTTTCCTTTCTTTGTTATATTTTCCGTATCTTCTTTAGCTTTCCTTTATTTTTTCTTTACTCATTATATTTCTGCAGTATACATCATATCCATACTTTTCTTTAATTATATCAGTCTATCATCTTCGTCGTTTAAACTTGATTTCTTTCTATTTCAACAAGTCCTGATTATAAAATCCCATCATTTTTATAATGTAGTCGCGCAGAAACCTATCTGGAATTATCCGGTCTCTTATATATAGGAAATTAAAGATTAATCAGCAGCTTATATATAATTTTTGATATCCTCTTATGTTGTATTCTTCTTTTAATGTCTATCTTTTACTCAATTGCAACCCATCATTTACTGAAATTGCTTTTGAATTTTTCAGTACATCATCCTAGCATAAAAAGATCCCTTCTTCTTCGAAAAAATCACATTTTTCTGAATTAAACTTTTCCTCAATTGTACACGTCTCTAATACCTTTCACGTCTCATTCACGAGGCTCGTAGCAATCTTTCTCTGATAATCTAATCACAGAAAGGCATTACAAGCATCCACTGTTGATTTCTTGCCTCTAATAACATCTATTGCATTTCGACTGGCTCGCCAAGTCCGTTATGACTCTGTAATGTTCGCGTCGAACATGTAAAAGTTTCGCGGCAATGCGATTGAAAAGGAGATACAGATGTTGCTGAATATCCAGAAAGACATGTCGTTGTTGCTCGACGCAATGTGTGTAAATGTAAACTTACACATAAATGTACTCTAATAGCAGAACGTATGTACTTGAGTCTGGACCGTCGGTGCACCTGTCGAGCAAAGGGAATCACAAACCGAGAAGGCCAGCCCGTCTAACCGGTACTGCCTTGTAAAATTTCCAAGTATGCGAATACACGGGGGAAGTACCCAACTTAAAGACACGAATCCCGGGATATAAGAATTTCTTCAGTTTTACTCTCCTGGGACCAAAAGTCTTGTCCATTTTTCTTACTCTTTATGAAGTGTTCTTACTCTTTATGTGTGTTCGTTTCTCCTGCTCTTTAAGTTTCTTTTTTAACATATACTTTTAAATTAACGAACGCTGTGCCGAGGGTGCTTTGCCGGAAATTAACTTCAAACTCTTCCAGCGGCCCTAATTTACTAGTACGACTTCTCCTTGCCGGAGGCTACAAAAATTATTGGCCGCAAGAAGGGGTTAGCACTGTTTAACTGGCGAGGATTTGAAGACGAAAGAATCCCATCATAAAAATATTGTAAAGAATAGCTTTTATCATATAAGTAAAGCTTTATAAGTGAGCGTATATAAAATCCGGTGGCAAGAAATTGTAACTGCTGATTCTGTGAATAAAACGATAAAGAGGGCATTTTATTTTATTTCTCGGAAGATATCGAAGTGGACTTGCGAGTGAGTTCCTCCAGCACGCAACGGGAAATGCTCACAAGTTCAAGAGCATTCGTGCACGTCTGGTTTGAGAAAAAAAAACGTAATCGTTGTAATCGCCTAACGCGTTGCAGCCTGCGTTCTTGAAGCATGGTTCGTGTGTTTCGCACAAACGTGTCGTCTGTGTAAGAGACAAGAAGCTGGAGAAATGTCCTGGTAGAGAAATAACAACCAACCTATTTTCATTGCTCACGTTGAAACGGATTCTTTATCACCAGAAGCATAAAAAGTTCCTTACAGCACTACCTACTGATGTAAACATTATAATTGAGAGAAACTTTACCTCTCTTCTTTATGTTTATCGTTCTATCACCTTTTCCCCTTATTCACTTTTGATTATTATTTCCAAATTAGCATTTTTTCTGATTTTCTTTTGTTTCATTCTTTCTGAGTTTCTAGTACATACATATAATAGCGAACTTTTTTCGAGAAATAATACAAATTTGTTTACCCTTTTAAAAGATGGTTTCATTAAGTCAATTAAAATATTAATTAAATGTAGAGTAAATAACAATTAAGGTAGCTTGCAGGAGTAGAATATTAAATGAGAATGCAAATGATGTTGTCTTTAACGAAGAAGATGGCTAATAAGTGCATGAGGTGGCTCTATGTACTAGTAATACATATATTAATTAAAAAGAGGGACAAGAGGGAGATGAGAGAAGATGGGGTGAAAATGAGAGGAGAGTGGACTTCCCGTTTGGGAATCGCTACCTGCGTCACTTGTATGCAAATTTTTGGCGTTATCACCGAACCGGCAAAATTGCACACTTGCTCTTGTGCACTTGCAGTCGACGGCAGACACGTGTCACGAAGAGCTCGACTCTCGTGCCGCACGTCATTGAATAATCGTGTAGCGCTCTCAACTTCATTGAGAAACAGAACAGACCGCAGGTCGCTGAAGGCAACGTTATTCGTGCTTGAGAGAAAATTACAATCAGTTGCTGTTACGAAATTCTTGTACTAGAAATTGAATCATTTCGGAGAACAGAGAGAATTGCAAAAATGCTTCGTAATGTCAAATAAGATGAGCTGGTTGGCCACGTGTTTCAATTTTTCAATTTTACTGATGTTTTTCTGAATTTTTCCTGACTTTTGGGCGAATTTCCCTGACAGAAAATAATATAAATTCTTTACGACAACCTTCGAAATTTCTTAAAATTCCTTGAAATTCGAGGAAACATCTTAAAATTTCCTAGCATTTCAAGATAATCCTTAAAATCCCGTAAATTTCATGAAATCCTTTAGAATTTCTTAAAATTCCACGGATTCCTTCAAAATATTTCATGAAGACCCTTAAAGTTTTACCATTTCTTTTAAAATTACTCAAAATCATTGGCAATCCTTTCAATTCTACGAAACAATTCTAAGTCCCTTAAAATTCTTCCAAACATTTTACAAATCTTCAAAGATCCCTTCAAATTCCATGAGGAACTTCAAAATCCCTTAAAATAGTCCAAATCTCTTACAATTAATGTAATCTTATAGAAATTCCTTTACAATTTCATAAGGATCTTTACAATACCTTAAAATTCCTTGAATTCCCTAAACTTTCTTAAAATCTCCAAATTTCACGAAATTTTTTGAATATCATAAAAACCTCCCGTAATCCCTCAAAATTCCTAAAAACCTCTCAACCTCAACCTCCTCTAATCCCTTAAAATTTCTAAAAACTTCTCAAGTCCCTTAAAATTCCTCAAAACATTTTTAAAATCTTGAAAGATCCCTTTAAATTCCATAAGGAACGTCAAAATTCCTTAAAATACGTCCAAATTTCTTAAAATTAATGTAATCTTACAGAAATTCCTTTACAATTTCATAAGGATCTTTACAATATCTTAAAATTTTTTAAATTCCCTAAAATTTCTTAAAAATCAGTTCAAATTCCACGAAATTTTTTGAATATCATAAAAACCTCTCAAGTCCCTTAAAATAATCGAAAATTTCTTAACATCTTTCCATAAACCTACAAAATCTCAAAAAATGTCTACTCTCTAAATCTGAATTAGTGAAAAGTAGGTCACTAATTTACATTAGTGAAAATTTTCACTAATTATTAGTTGTATTTCACTATTTCAATTAGTAAGTTTTCAACTTTTCACTAAAGTTTTAGTCAAAAATGACTAAGAATTAGTCGATTTTTTCACTAAAGTAAATTAGTGACCTACTTTTTACTAATTCAGATTTAGATAGTAAAAATACTTTATAATCCCTTTAAATTTTCCTGATTTCCCCGACATGTGGTCACCCTGATGAAGGGAAAATAAACAAAAAATAAATATAACTATGTAATCGTAAAAAGTAAGCAAAGTGAAAAACAATAAGAAATTGTATCTAAAAGTTGATATCATATAAAAATGACAATAAAATTCTCTTGAATAGACTGAAAGCAGCCTAGAAGTGCGAGATACGTCGGATTTTATTTGTGGCACAGTAATGCATTAGATTTGTACCCTGCGAAAGGGGTAGACCTAAAGGTAGTGTCGAATTCACGAGTCGCGCTACCGCGCTTGGAGTGAACATATAGAAGAGTGAGTGCTGCAAATTGCTGGTAGAACGTGCTTCGCGTGCTGATTTGCTCCTTGCAGCACCAAAGTAAACGGAAAATTACGTTCGAAGCTCGCGCACAGTCTCCTGGGCAAGTGTTACGTCACCTCTTCTCTACCTATCCAAAGGTTCATGAATCTCTAGTCACCAATTTAATCTCAGCGTCTACACAGATCCCTTCAGATTTATTACTTTTTCGCAACCGTTTCTCCCAGCAAGTGATTCCTGCATCTATAAAATGAAATTGGCGGGGGTCTAATCTATAAACACGAAGTCGAGTCTATACTCACCCTTATAAGCATCATTAATAAGCCTTCCATTTAATCAAATACGATCAATCAGGATCTCATTTGAAAAAAGTGTTTAAAATGAAAGAGTGTCTAAAACACAGAAAAAACAAGGACTGAAAGTGTTTACAGCTGAAATCAGTTTTTAGGCTGAATTTAAACTTAAGTCAGTTTTTAGTCTTGTTTTAAGACTAAGAAATCTAAAAACAAGACTTCTTAGTTTTAAAACAAGACTAAAAACTGACTTAAGTTTAAATTCAGCCTAAAAACTGATTTCAGCTGTAAACACTTTCAGTTCTTGTTTTTTCTGTGAATAAAAGTTTGTCTAAAATATCTCCAATGATTTCAAGGTATTTCTAAGACTTCAAGGAAATTCAACAGGAATTTCTATTTATTGGTATAATTTCTTCGTAATGGTACAGAAAGGTTGTTTTATAATTGGATTAGAATCCTGTGGACGCGATGATGCAGGTTGTGACGGTTAATGAGTTGGTGAAAGGAAATGGGACCTAAATCCGAGGATAAATAAACGTTGAGTGGACTAAACGTGGTATCATATCGGGCAATGATACGGCGAAGAAGTCGAATTTACGAGCGTTGCGAGTTTGATTTATGGGACGGGCCGCGAGTCGATCTACGATCGATCTGTGAGTACATCGGTGCGTCGAGCGAACACGCGATGCGAGGTTAATCGTTATTCCTATCGGACGTATCGAGAGGAGAATTAATAGCCAATCAGCGAGCATGCCGTTTGAATATTAAGCAGAAGGGGTTTGCCTGATCCTGACCCTAACTGCCGAATGCATATACACTATAAACTCGAACCGTGCCATCACGATCCCCTTGGGACTAAACAATAATTGCGCTTTGTATGCAACTAACTATCTACATCGAGCCATTACACTGTTATCATCTCACTTCGCCATCCTATTTTTACTTTCCAGATTCAATTCTTCAATTGAATGAATTCATTACAGATTCTAAACATGTAGTTTCTCACAATAAAATTTATGAGAATATAAGAAGCTAACAATGTTTTAATGAGAATATAAGAAGCTAGCAATTTTTTATTTCTTGGAATGCAATTTGTGCATAAGAGGGTAATAGTTCCACTGATGTCACCACTGACACTGACACCATTGGCAATATTTCCAGCTTCTTAGTCAGTAGCGAGAAGCACACCTTTTTTGAATGTAAAGCTTCCTTGAATACAAACGAGGAACATTTTCCTAAAGTTTCTGATTTGCATCTACTGTGAGAAACGAGAATGGTTAGATGAAAGAGATGCTGGAAAAGCGGTTGATAAAAGATGATTGAGCTTTTATCAGAGTTTATTTGTAGTTGGGTGATTAATTTTTCATTAGAGGAGGGATCGCAGCTGCAGTCTACTGGTTCGTTACTCGCAACTTTGTTGACTTAATTCTGTAAGCAAGCTCAGGTCGCATGGGTCCAATATCTGTGCCACATACGTTGTGTAGAAACGCAGTGTTTCCGTCGCTTTAGCGCGAGGTTCCCGGCTAATAATTTCTGAATAATTTGGTACGAGCCTCCAGTGAATCGAAACACCGATACCACTTGCGGAGAATGTCTCTTTATGGGAAAATATATACGTAATTGACATCAGGTGAATTCTATACTTGGAGCATAGGATAAGTATATATATATATGTATATGTATATATGTAGAGAATATTCGCAATATCGGTTACGTTACCAGCATTTAGAATGCACACTCCCCAAACGTCTATCTACTCTCCGTATCTCCTCGTATATTTCACAGGTACAAAGTTGGCGAATACCAGTTTATTCCACCCAGATAAACGTTTAAATCGGTACTAGTTGACAAAGTGGCCTTTTAATACCTCTCGTTCCCGCAGGGCATGCAGCATCACTGCATTTTTTTAATTCTCTTTTACCATCCTCGATCAAAGGACTGTGGGGCGATTAAACACTGAATGAAGTTAACCGGGCCGATTTTGTGTTTTATCCAAAATCCCATATGAAGCCCTAAAAGCTCTGAAAGGGAATTTTAAAAATTTAGGAAAAAGGGAAAGGCAACATTTGTTCTCCGCTGTAGGTATAATTTATTTAATCTCCTCGCGCCAACGTGGAGTACAAGGAGTTTAATATGTGGGAATAAAAGCGACAAAATGAATCAAATCCATTTTCCATTTTCTTTTTATTACGAGATATTATGAGGTTTTAAAGTATTTCTAAAAATTTTATGAGATTTTAATAAATTTAAATAATTTAAAGCAACTTCAAGGAGTTTAACATATTTGCAGTGATTTTAAAAGATTTTAAGAGGATCCTAGCAGATAAGAAAATTTTTCTATAGATAAATCTCCATTTTCGACTTTGAAAACAATCTCAAAAAATCACATTAGTTGAGATATTCTTGAGATTTCAAGAGCACCAATCGTTGAATTTCAAACGAGGGTTCTTGGTAAACCAATGTCGTGCATATGGAGGTCGAGTGAGCGACCCTGGGTTTCTCTCGGGTTTGAATTCGACCAAATTCTCGTGAACTGAAAGGTGAATTTGAACCACCGCAGGAGCCGGATTAAATTGTAGATGGACTCTTGAGAGAAGCGTGATTCACTGTGCTCAGTGAGTGGGATATACTATGTGTACAGATAGCATACATACATATTATGTTATACGGTATATACCCTCGATGCACAGAGGGAGTTTAGGGCGGTTAATACATAGACAATATATGTAGATACATACACAAACTGCTGTCCCTTGGACCGTGCAGCGCAACCGTACCGAATCCCTTCCGATTATCGTGCCAATATTATGCTCGGTGTGATCGATGCTCTTATGCCGAACACGCAGCCACGATCTCCCTCCATTCCCCCCACACGTGCATCTTGCACATAAGCTTCTAAAATGATATACACCTTCCAGAATATATGCCTTGGCTCGTACATTCAAACTATTGAATTTTATGGTACCTCATTGATAAATCATCTAAACCTGCATCCTTAGGTGCAAGTGGAGATGCTATTTTCTATTTCGCACGAAAATTCCATCCGTTATCTCAACTGAGAAGAGGATGGAATATCAGAAACAGCTGACGTGGTAAACCAATTTGGGTAACGGATTTGGTTTAAGTGTGTGGAAATTGTGCCAATTCAACAATATGGAATTTTCAGTGTTGATTATGTAATCTTTTGAAAAAAAGCACTTTATCTGTTTTCCAGTATTTTAAGAGATTTTTAAAGAGTTTTAGGATTTTAAAGAGAATTTAATATGTTTTATACGATTTCATTGAATTTTAATGTTTTCTTTAGGGATTTCAAAAGAATTTTTTAAAAAACTAACACATTTGCTGATGAGAAAGTAATTATTGAAGGATTTAAGAAACTATTTATTTTGAAGGATTTTTATTTATTTACAGCAGAAATTTAACCGCTTTTGTCTGGGATTTTAAGAGATTTCAAGTTATTAAGGAATTTAAAGGGATTTCATAGAGACTTTAAGTGTGATTTTAAAGGATTTCAAGATTTTAAAAAGATTTCCACTGGATTTTAAGGCACTTTAAAGAATTTTAAAAAAGTTCAAGAGATTTTAAGGAATTTAAAAGTATTTTAAAAAAAGTTTCAAGACAGTTTAGAGATTTTCAATTCTATAAACTTGAATCAGTGAATTTTAACTGGTTACCATTCAAATTGCACTGATATGCAGTGACTCTTTTCTCACGATTTTAATTAGTAGAAAATCTACTGGAAATCAGTGAAAATTCAATGAAATTTTTAGTAGTTTAGTGAAGATGACTGAAAATTTCAGTGACTTTTCACTGATTTCCAGTAGATTTTTCACTGATTAAAATCGTGAGAAAAGAGTCACTGAAAATCAGTGGAATTTGACTGATTCAGTTTTAGAGAGAAGATGAGTTTTCATAAGATTTGAAGGGATTTTTAAAAGAGTTTGAAAGAGTTATCCAAAGGATGTTCAAAAGAATTCTATAGATTTCACAAGATTTCAAGCCATCTTAAAGGATTTCTTTCAAATTCGTTAAAATCAGTTAAAATGTCTAGAAATCTCGTGGAATCTCTGAAAATATCTTCTGATAATTCTCTTCATCCTTAACAAATCCCCTTTAATCTCTAAAATCAATCAAAATCTCTCAGCATCCCTTGAATTTAGTTTAAATCCCTTAAGGTCTTCTTTTATCTCATGAAATTCCTTAGAATCATTAAAAATTCTTTGCAACCCTTTAAAGTTTCTCAAAAATTACTTTAAATTCTATAAAATTTGTTCAAATCTCCTAGTAAATTTATACTAATAAATAAATAAAAATTTCGGATTTTTAGAACTTTGAACCTTTTCTTTATATCTTTATATATAATATAATCATTTACAAAGTTTTTTTTGTTTGTAATTCGGCAATAATCATTAAAGAAATTTATTTTACTACAACATTGATCCCTTGAATTTAGTTTAAATCACTTAAGGTCTTCTTTTATCCCTTGAAATTCCTTAGAATCACTTAAAATCTTTTGCTACCCTTTAAAGTCTCCCAAAAATTACTTTAAATTCTATAAAATCTCTTTAAATCCCCTGGTAAATCTGTACTAGTAAATAAATAAAAATTTTGCGTTTTTAGAACTTTGGACCTTTCTTTTATATCTTTATATATAATACAATCATTTGCAAAGTTTTCTTTTGTTTGTAATTGGGCAATAATTATTAAAGAAATTTATTTTACTACAACATTGATATTTATCCCTTTGCGGTCATCAGATCAACGTCATTTGCGGTCATCATGGTGACTCATGAGAGTAGACATACGACCGCAAAGAATTAAATTTATTAATCAACAACGGTTCGAAAAAAGGCGTTAGAAAATAGAAAAGGAGAAAAAGAAGAGGAAGAAGAAGAAGAAGAAAAAGAAGAAGTAGAGTGGAAAAGAGGATGGAAACTTGGAACAAGAGATTTGAAAAAGAATTGAATCACTTTAGAAGCATTTCTTCCACTACTTGTAATGAAATCGATTAAAGCTTCCATCTTTATAGACGCCGCCCACAAGAGTTATTGTATACTGAAGGAACCGCCGACATGCGTGCATATTATGAGGGATGATCGGCTAAGAATTAAATCCGTGGGCACACCGGCTGTCCATTATTATCAGGATCCCTTATGCCTAATCCCTAAGCAGACGTATGTCGCGGACCCCATATCGGAATCCCTTTGATTGGTAGGGACCTTCTAGTCCCCCAGTACAGCTACCAAGGGGGTCTCGAAGATGAAGGTGGCGGAAAATAGTTACAAAACAGACCTAGGGCACCCGCGATCGTAGTCGCGGGGCACCGGCCAAACGGTATGCAAGGGTGTGAAAATATTCCGGGGGTCGTTACGCTCCCTCGCCGAATCCATGGGGAGTCACCAACGTCGTCAGAAGATTAAGGACAACTGAGTACCACGTGCATTTGCCGTTCGATGTGTCATACTGCGGTGCCAATTTAATGCGCCTGAACTTCCATCACATATGTTTCGCTATGTATAATATCTATGTACATATATATGTATGCAGCCATGGAGACAGGTCTTACTATTGTGAGCAGATCAATTGCATTTGTAATGAGAGAGGGTGCTTCTTAATTCGTTTTCATTCGGAAAAAGGAGAAGAATAGCTTACGGAAAAAATATATTTTTCTAGGAGGGATCCTATCTAATTTTCTCTTCTGTTTATTGATTCTTGAAATTATGGACATGTTTCCCAGCAGATGGTATAAGTTTAGGAAGATACAAGATATTTTAGGGTTTTAATTTCTAAATATTCGACAATGAGTAGCTACAGTTCGTATGGGTAACAAATGACACTTGATTTGTTTGGGAAACGAAATTTGGCTCTAACATCATTAGTGGAATCAACTCGAGTTTCAATCAATTCCAGTGTCACGCACCGATCGCGATTATTGCATACATCATGCACGGAAGAAATGCAATTATTTAAACTTTAGAGCTTATTCGCAGCACAAATTTCGTTTCGCGGTCCAACGCGCGTGCAATTTCCCGAAAAGGCAATCATGAAATGACTGACTGGTGGGGTGACTACTGCTTACTTCGTAATGCAAGGGGTGACTTTAATGTTTTTCATCTAATTCCCCTTGCGCAAGTCCTGCAAAACTCTTCCCCAGGGATCAGCAGCTTCTGGGGATTTCTACACTCGGGAATTCGAAGGAATAGCGAATTTGATTCGTTACGTTAACTATTCGCAATTTTAGAAAATTCATAAACAAAGGGCAATTTTGTAATAGTTTCTTTATATATTTGTAATGTTTCTTTATATAAATGATTGTAAGCATAATTAGGTAGAGTAATTTTGAACAGATTATGTTGAACGATTATCTGAAATCTGTTATGTGAAGCATCAGACATTAAGTCAGTCAATGCGCTGATGAGGTCGAAACAGATGGGCAGAAGTAGAGGGTAGTGGTTCAGAACAGGGGATTCCCAAGTGACCAAGTTCCAAGTCCACCCACACGATTGCAATGGACTATCCTGTTAAACGGGCAGGCAGGCAGGCAGTTCACCTTTGAAATCACTTAAACCGATTAAACTGGAAACAGTGGCTAGTGTTGCAGTAAATTGGATATAAAGTCCATAAATTCATACATCAGGCTTAACAAATATCACCTGCTTCCTAAAATGTAACACATCTTTTTCCCCTTAATTACTATTATAATCAAGATTTAAGTTTCAGAAGTTAAACATTTCTATTCGAAGTTCGAAGACACTTGAGAAAGTTTTTCAAAAAGTGCATCAAACCTCGTTGCATTTTGTCCAGTTGTTTGAACGTTTCGAAGGATGTCTCGAGATGAGTAAAGTCTAGAGGCGAAAGATGAAGGCTGGAGGAGTGAGGATCGCGAATTCAATGAGGCAACGAGTAAAACTTCACGAGCGAAAAGAGAGAGAGTGAGTGAGTGAGTGAGTGAGTGAGTGAGTGAGAAGGTTAAAGGGTGAATTGAGGAAGAAAGAGAAATGGTGAGTTTCGAATGCTGTTTTCTACAATATTCGAACTGCGCAGTAGTTGTTGATTGTTTCGAGTGCAATTATAACTTTAATCGAAGCTTCCAAAATACAATTAACTACTGGGTAGACGAGACGTCCAATGCCCTTCATGTTCAGCAAATAAGCAAACCTTAATGCGTGAATGTTTAAAGCAATACAGCAATAATAATATTAAAAAAACACAACACTATTTATCTATCTATGGTAGAAGAAAATATGATCCTTCTGATGGAAGAGAATGCATTGACTTGAAAGGCATCACCATAACAATATGAATATGCTGAATGGAAAAAGAGAGATATCTCAGAAGAAAGAATACTGAGTGGAAGTAAACGACAAGTGCATCATCTAATTCAATTTTATGCTGGTCCAACTTTCATTCTACCATTGCCTGCATCATCTCAAAATTATACGGCTCGTTTATTGTGAAAATTATTGCTCTCTTTATAAGTTATAGTAGCACTATTGTGCCACGATTGTGGCACTGCATTATGTATCTCAAAGGTGAGGTCGTGTATTCATGTATTCATTGAATAATTGTAGGATGCGTATCTCCCGAGTTGCAAGAAGGACACGCCCCGACGATCACGGAACGACTCAGGGTAAGGTTTCTCGCGTGATCTTGATCAAGAAAGACGAAACATGGATCGTAAAACTCCCAGAACCAACCTACCGAGCTTCTTATCGTTCCCATTACCCTTTCTTTTACTATTCCCTAGACTCTAGAAACAAGTGCTTCAACAAATCTCACACAATTTAAGTAGATCTATTGCAGTTACTTTCAAAATTATGTGGCTAGCATGATATGTAATTTGTGAGCATGTCTGTAATTTGTAATCATCTTGATTCGGGACTTTATTGAAAATCGGGAAATGGGAGAGACTGAGTTTGTTGCAATTGGGGATTCTGAGTTCGCGGTTGGAATGAAATTCAAAAGTAATCAATGACTTCGTGACGGGTGTGACACGAGCGCACATTAATTCCGAGACAGCGTCTCATTATCATATAGACGAGTATTTCGTCAACCGTCGTTAGATTTTGCGCACGGGCATACCAATGAAGCCATGCACACGCGGGCACGTGCGATATGAGTCTGTGGGCAGATCGATTATTATACATGTATAAAGATACTTAATCATGGTCCCAGGCGTGAATACATGCAAAGAATACAATGCACGATATTTTCATCCTAACATGTTAACCAACTTAATTTCCAGATTCCAAAAGTGAAGGATTGCCTTCTGGTCAAGCAGATAAACTTGCCGTCCAACATAATTTATTCTCCCGAAAAAAATCATACATCTCTCATATATATATATATATATATATATACATACAACTCTCACACATATACTTCATACCTAAATTTGCTCATCGCAGAAGAATATTTCATTTGTACAGTTTATTTATCGCCTCAGTATGTTATTTACAAGACTGCTTTGAATTCTTCAAGCGTTCTTCGTCATTCACAGAATTCTATGAGAGTAAAATTGAATGTTGATAAGTTTTGTAAGAAAATTGATTAGCTAGCTTTTAGTTATCAGAGAGGAGTTTCTTTTTCTATTTGAGGTTGGACAGAAATTTTCAATTAGAGTTTTCTGAAGGAGACAGCAAGAAATTGTCGGAAGTAACTTTCCCATCGGATCGTACAAGTTAATCTGCCTGTCAGCAAAAAATCGAAACTCCTTGGGTTCTAACAGAGCTTTCAAACTCCCTAACTAGGGAAGGCATTAACGTCAACTAGTGCACTTGTCGTTTCAACGAGGCCGCGTACTAAAGCGTTGGTTCTTACACGATATATCATCGAGAGCGTAGATGGGTCATTACAGAAACGCTCAAGTGTCTCGAGGGAGAGACGAGGACGCGGTATATCGCACTTGAAAATTCATTACCTCAATACCACCAAAAACAGGGCAGTCGACGTCGCGAAAAGATCTTCCTCAAAACCCGAGACCTCTGCAAACTCAACCTTCTTTTATTCGCGTTTATTTCCCGCCCTGAGAATAGATAAGGAAAGAGCGGGATATTACATTTTCTCAAGAACTTTTCCAAGATACAAATCTACATTCATAGAAAACTCGAGAAGCAAGGTCTCATCTCATTTCAACATGGAAATTATTTTCTCTGTTGTGTGTCTTTTTGCTCTCCACTTTGGACATATTGTAAAGTTTTTAAAAGGTATGTCAGCATTCGAGTTAAAATTTTTTTTAGCTTTGAGTTTGAATTGTTTTTAACTTAGAGTTTGAACACTTAAAGCGACGGAATATCATGTACAAGACAGTTTCAATTGTGTACCGCAATTTCATTTCGTTCAATTACGTCTCATGATTTTCCAGAGGAGGAAGTTTGATTAAAATGTAAGCCAAGCCTAAACTTGAAAGCTATCCATCATAACCGTTAAATGGGTTCTAAGTCAAGATTTAATCACTCAAGGGAAGGCGTTGCAAGGTTTAATAATGTCTTATCATACCGGAAGAACACAACTCCCTGAGACTTGTAAATTTGTTTTCTCGACAAAAATTGCCTTTTTCATTCGAATAACGTGAGCCTTCATTTTGAGGAGATTATCAAATCCGGGTAAATTCACCAGGTGGTAAGTTTTGCTAACACATTTAACGGTAAATTTATTTTTTAATTGTAGTTCGAAAACAGTTTCAACGCAGATTAAGCTAAGTGAAAAAAGTATGTTACAAAGTGGGAATGAATTATACATCAAGAAACCGAGTGCCTCATTATTTTAATGGCACCAGTATGTAAAATTTATTGCGTCATTCTTGAAGCAATGAACCATTTTTATGAGCATTAATGAATATTATACTATTTTGTACTATTTATCAGTAGCATCTATTATTTAAAAAGTTTTCTAGTCATTATTTACCGGGATCATGGAATTATTTAAAGTGAGAAATCGGTAGATTACTAAGAGGGGCGCTAGTCTAATTTTCCTTGTTTTTGGGTGCGTTTATTGAGAGATTGAAGGACCTAAGTTTGAAATAGGTACATACTACATACATATATGAAAACTGAATAGGTTCTCGGCATACCGACATTGCTTGCCTGAAGGGAGACGAACAAGTGCGCCCCAGCTAATGGATTCGTGAATCTTCGTGTTCACTCATACCAACATTGATGCCTACGTCTGCAACCTAAACTCACACAGACTCAATTTAACCCCGTCTATGTATATTTGTAATGTTCGCTGAGCGAGAGGACAGCGTGCCCCCGGGCTCTGGAACCCCCAGGAATTAACAGCTGAATTTCAAGTCTTCGAGAGCCCCCAAGTTTGCTCGACTATCTCCGAGCAGAATTGCAGATACATAACAGAATTCTGAGAACTAAATATTCCCCACAAAACAGATACGCGCAAATCATCCTGGCAATCAAACTCTTGCATGGAACAGTTATTAGTTTTAATAAATACTATATAATAAAATTATAAAATGTTCGCATTCATGCATTCAACTCGCAGCGTGAATTAAATTACTTAAAATAATATAAAAACCCACAATACATCGTAACATTCTTTAAAATTTTTGACAATTCAATAAAATTTCGTTAAATTATTAAACAATTTTTTTTTAATTCGGTAAAACTCGAAAAACCTTTGTAAAATCTATTAAATCCCTCGAAATCTCGTAAAATCTTTAAATATTCTGTATAATAATTCAAGTAACTTTCGTAGAATCCCTTAAAAGACGGTAAAATGCTTTTTAATTGCGTTAGAAACATTAAAAGTCCTTAAGCAACGTTTTTTTAAATCTTATTAAAATAAAATTCCTTAATATTCTCTGAAATTCAAATAAATTCCTTAAAATTCCTGAAAATCCATTAAAATCTCGCCAAATCAATCATAATTTCTCAAAATTCCATAAAATCTCAATAACTTTCTCAAAATCTCTTGAAATTTTTAAAAATTACTCAGAATACCCCACAGTATTTCTAAATCTTTTAAAATACCATTAAATTTCCTCAAATACTTAAAAATTCCACAAAATTCCTTGAAATGACGTTAAATCCCCTAAAATCCCTAAAATCTTAGCAAACATCGAAGAATTTGATTAATAATAAAGTACGTGCTTTAAATTTGAAAAAAATGTGTAATGGAAAGGTCTAAAATTCTTGAATTTCAAATTAGAATCACGTAATCTACTCTCTAAAATTGAATCAGTCAAATTCCATTGATTTTCAGTGACTCTTTTCTCACGATTTTAATCAGTGAAAATTCACTGAGAATCAGTCAAAAGTCACTGAAATTTTCAGTAATCGTCATTAAACTACTAAAAATTTCAGTGACTTTTCACTGATTTCCAGTAGATTTTCTACTAATTAAAATCGTCAGAAAAGAGTCACTGAAAATCAGTGGAATTTGATTGGTACTCAGTTAAATTTCACTGAATCAAGTTTAGAGAGTATCTTTAATATTAAACTCTAAAATTAAATCAGTGATTCACTGATTTTCAGTGACTCTCTTTTCAAGATTATTACAGATTCAGTAAAAAGACACTAAGAATCAATAAAACACTGAAAAATTCAATGACGTTTCACTGATTTCCAGTAGATTCAGTGAAATTCCACTGATTTTTCACTGATTCTAGTTTAAAGAGAATATTTGACTATTATTAAGTGTTTCCCGCGCACCGTATCGCGTATATAACACAACTAGTGATTCTTATAAAGGAATGTGCGTTAGCTTTATCAACGCAATATCAAGGGTAGTACTTAAAGGAACTTTGTCTGATAATGCGAGTCATGAACGATTGCAGGGAATCACGCAAGAAATTAGCAAAGTTTCCATTGTTTTCGCGATGCGTCACGTAATGCCATAGTGCCTTATGTCGTTGGTTGTAATCGGAATAGGTATATTTACATCACGCCATTATGGCAAGCACGAGGTCTCAGCCTAAGTGCAACTCTCGTCCTGACTGTTATATCGACTATCGCCGCATTTAACTTACCCTCTATTATGACGGTTGGATCATTTGCAATGGTGGCGTGGCTTGCATGCTAACGTAACCGTTTTATTACGGCACAGCGGTGCGCAAAACGATACGATACACCAAGTGTAGTTAAAGCTTACGATCTGATCTCAGATAGCGTGCTTTCAAGATCAAAGAACAAACTGAGAATCAAGCGAATTGCTTACAAGAGGATTTCATCCCGTGGAAAATCTCGAGATGGCCGATCAAGCCTCCCAAGTATGCAGCCACAAAATTCTACTTTTATCGCACAATGTTGTCGTTCCTTACGAGATTCGCATCTTGAAACGAGGGGACTCGGAATTTCAGATCTAAATCGGGTTTACACGTCACAGGAGAAAGAATGGAGAGGAAACAGAAGAAATTGTCTCGTGATGTTGTAACTACTTTAAATGTAGAGACTGATTGCAATAATAGGAGATCCACATACGTGATTCGAAAAGTTGAATGCAACAATAAATGCAGCAATAAATGCAGCAATAAAGATGCAATCACGCGCATTAAGGATAGTAGGAAGCAGACAATAAATTTGATGGGAAGGTGAAGAAATCAGCCCTTTCGTGTCTGCGCGAAAAGATCGTAAATCCAAGGAGCGTTTCAAATAAAACGATTTTGCTGGCTTGGCAAGGGAAACTGTAATTTTTCTCAGCGCGTCAGCGTCAAGTTCTATCTTCTATTACAAGAGTACAGCGATGCTCGAAGCACCTGACTTCATCCTTGGCTCCTTGGACACAGAAGACGCAGGAAGGGAAGTTAAGTCAACTTAGTGTGCAAGC
The DNA here is from genome assembly GCA_900474275.1 of Synergus japonicus. NCBI lineage: Eukaryota > Metazoa > Arthropoda > Insecta > Hymenoptera > Cynipidae > Synergus > Synergus japonicus. Next base: position 121,458 of record UCOH01012725.1, read on the forward strand.
GTGTAGGATGCACGCGTTTGTATTCCATGAATGGGGTCCAATCATTCCCATGGATCTCAGCGACGAACTGCAAGTGAGCACAGTTGGTGCGCAGGCCGGTTGCTCGACTCGCGGCAGTGCGAGCTACCGTTTCAGATTAGCATCTCCTCCACATACTTTCTGTATCATTTTCTCTCTCCTTTTTCATCTGCAGACTCCCTCTTTCAACCGCTTTCACCCCAGCTTTATGCCCCAGCGATTTTATCGCAGATCCGCTGACTTGTCTGCTTTTCAAAGGAGTTACTTCATGTTTGATGGTCAGTCAAGTGGCATAGAGGTAAATTATTATATTTTGCAAACTGAAAAACTATACTACATCTGAAAATCTGTAATGGATATTGAGTAATCTTCAATAGATCGATATGCCATTGATATATCATCGATATACCTACATAGGTAGTGATATGTCAAATGTCGCGAGGATCTGGTTGTACAAGTTCAAATTACAAGTCGATCACAATCTCGAACTGGTGAAGGAGCAGAGCTCGTTAGGACTCCAGATGGGAGGACGACATCAGAGATGAACAGAGTTTGTGTCCCCCCAGGAACAGGTTCATTTCGACACGACATTTCGAAATATGTTCAACTACACTTTATGTAGGTGTGACCTGGGTCGATATCTGCGTTTGTATGTGCGATACGATAATGCACTTATCTGAACAGGCGGGGACGTACCAGGCGAGCGTAACAAGCGCATTCAATGCCACCTTGATTGGACCCTCGGATACGACGATACGTCGAAGCGGGCGTCATCCCATAGCTGTCAGTGATCGCCAAACTATTCGATTACCTGCGCCTCGTCGAATTTCATCATCCCTCAAAGACACCCACTTCAATAATCCCAAAAAGAACTCCAGGTTCTCCAAATGTTACTTTAGTGAGGAAGAATCACTTTCAGAATGAAGCATACACCCTTTGGAAAATACTTTTCCTAATCAGCACATAATTGTGTGTATGTCAGCTGCATGTCATATTGTAACGGCTACTGCTATCCATTAATTAGAGACGTGCCCCATTTAAGGCAAAGCAGTGACTGCAGATGCTGCTATGAAAGGAGTTGCATAGCTTCAAGCACAAGTTTGCTTCCTCTGCGTTTAACCTTCCTCGAAGCAAGGAGTAATTTCTCACCCCTGGTTACGGTTAACGATGCTGTTTCGCTCTAGATCGTCGCCCTTGATAACTACATAAAACTAATTATTATTGCATTATATCGAGTTGATAATATTAATTAGACTCCGTAGCTTGAATGCTTCCAATCAGTTTGATAATGTCAATAGCTATCATTTCTAAATACGTCAGTGGGTAATAAAAGTAAACTTCCAATTAAAGTCTAGATTTTCATCCTGTAATGAACTGATTTTGAATTAATTAATCATTCCAGTGGGATTGACCGGCTCTTTCATCATCCGAAACATATTAAACAGTAGAAGGACAACACTGGACCTTCGAAACTCATTAACTCGGGTCATTGTGACGCACGCTGGACATCATTAACATAATTCCGAGTTTCAGAACTGCGAGAGTTTATAATATAAATAGACAATACCATGACGTTGAAAGCTCATTGCGGTAAAAACAAAAATTACTCCCTGACCTCACATTACTGACGGGGAGTCAACGAGGTCGGTGGAGACTAAAGTGGAGACTCGTTCCAGTCTCTCAGTGCACTTTCGTCCGTTTTTTTTTAATCATAAATTAATTGGAGCTGAGACGCAGGTCAGCCGCACCTCGTATATTCATTGTTTGTTTAACTACTTCGCAAACTCGTTTTCCAGGTCGCTCACAACATCCTCCGCATTTTTCTCCTGCAGTCGCATTATTATCTTTTTGACCAACGCCTATTTTCTTTATCAAATCACTTAACTATCAGAAAAATTTCCCTCACAGAAGAAGATGCGAAAAAATGTTTAATCATTCATTCTGGTTAAAGTCTCTTTAGTTCACAATGAAGCATTTTCTGCTTTATCGAGTTGTGTTGACTCATATACAGGTTTGTGCTCAGAGTGCGTGTACGTTCAGAATTACGCTTTGCAGAAGCTGACCGGTGTCTTATTACTCGATCGCGTCATTATTTACTAGACTGAAAAGCAGGAGGAAGGAGAAATGTTGCAGGGATCTGAGAGTGTCGACCGGTCGGTCGTTAATTCATTGAGCTGAGGTGATAAGAACGGATCCGAAGATTAATGAACCCGATTTTCTTGGCGTTTCAGAGTATGTCTCGTATATTTAAAGTCCCTTGTACTGGCGGCGAACGTCGCGCCTCGCGCCTCGCTACCGAGAGACCCCGGGGCGGGTAACTCGAAAAATTTGCATAATCAAACGAGGGACTGATTTTTCCGCGTGAAAATAACACCAAAATTATATCGCTCCTATACCTTTCTACCCTTTCAGCTCCACATCTTTACTACTCTCTGCGTTTATCTCTCTTCCAAGAAGCTAATTGCCTTTGTCAGTATTCTGCACATTAATTATAGCAAATAATTCACGTTGAGCTGCACGTTAGGGAACCTCGCGCGATATTCCTTTTTTGAATTTATTCCTTGATCTTCCAGGGAGGCGATTCGACGGACGATTACTTATAAATTTTAAACTCTTTTAAAAATCCTTTTTAATATCCAAAATCAATAAAAATCTCTTATCATCCCATGAATTTGATTTAAAACCGCTCAGTCTTTTACCCCTTGAACTGCCATAGAATATAAGTCTCTTCAAATTCTTTTATAAATATAAAAACTTTCACGAAATCTCTTGAAATTCCCTTAAATTCATTGGGCTGAAGTTTCAGACGACTACTTAGACGAATTTTGTTCTTCTTCAAAAATTTCGAAATATTTTTAACGATTTCAATAGATGTAGAATAATTTGAAATAATTTCAAGATTTTTAAGTACGTTTTAAGTGACTTTAAGGATTTTCAATGAATTTCAAATGAATTTAGGAGATTTGAAGAATTTCAAAGAAATTTCAAGACATTTAGGGGATTTTGTGGAGATCTTAAGATATTTTGAGTAATTTTAGGGAATTAAAAGGGATTTTAAAGCAACTTTAAAAGATTAAGAAAGATTTGAAGTGATCTTCAAGGATTTCAAGATTAAGAGAGTTCAGGACATTCCAAGAGATTTCAAAACAATAAAATGATTTTAGGTAAAGAATTAATTCTAATGCAATGAAATGTGTGAAAATCAGTGAAAGTTCTTGAAATCTTGTAAAATCCCTGAAAAATTCTTTTGATAATCCTTTCAACACTTTTAAAAATCCTGTTAAATCCTCAAAATTAATCAAAATCTCTTAGCATCCTTTGAAATTCCCTAAAATTTAATAAATCTAAATTTAATAAACTAAATCTCTTGAAGTCCCTTGAAATTCCTTAAAACCACTTATAATATTTTGTAATCCTTTAAAATCTCTTTAAAATTCTTTAAAATTTTGGGTAATGCTGGGTATAAATTTCTGCCAGTGAATAAATAAAAATTGTGTTTTGGAAACTTTTTTTTATATATTTTCATTCCAATAAATGTAAAAATAAAAAATCGTCAGACTGGACGTTTGAAACTTCAACCTAATTTAAATTCCATAAAATGACAATCTTTCGCAAAGCTTTAAAGTCTCTCTATTTCTTTAAATCCTAAGAAATCTCTAAAAATCCCAGGCAATGTTGGGTAATTTCTACTGACAAATAAAGACAAATTTTGGACTTTAGGATACAAATTTTGAAAGTATATAAAATATGCAAAGTGAATTCTTCTCCTTTAATAGCTAAAAGTTTCAAGTGTCAGTATTCCTACTGTCGTCACTATTCGTTATAATGCACCCCTCTTCATTGGTGGCGCCCAAGCGACGCGGCATTGAAGCCCCTTTTCAGTTCCCGACCTCCAACCCCTAAAAAGGGAGGGACCGAATAATTCTGTTTTAGTTTCGCATTACATCTCGATGCATGGGTATAGAAGAGAGAACTGTATCGTCTTGTTGGTTTGAGCCCCGCGGTCCTGAACCCGCACATCGCTCCAAAGTCCTTCTTCCCCTCTTGAAAGGACGACAAACAAAAAAAAGAGAAAAAAAGTTGAACCGGAATTGGACTAACGCAATCGCGAATGCTAAGAAACCACTCTCATCCGGGCCAATGTGCTGTGATATCACTCCTTTTTTTCTCTCTTTCTTTCTCGTATTTTTCTCTTTTTTTCCACTTCTTGTTTTATTTCGACTTTTCTCCTCTCTCTTTTCGACTTGGAGAACTTGGCGTAACTCGAGGAAAGAACGGTTTGTCGTGTTCGCTCTTATTTTGCTTCACCTCTCGCATAAAGATGCTGTGCATCCAGAGGTGACTGGGGATTTCAGGATTTACATTCGGGATTTCCTTGTACTTCGGAGCCTGTCGCGTTTTTCAGAAAGGTAATCCCCTCCTCGCATTTGTCTCTTCTCGATGCACTTCGCTCCTCTGGAACTCTACTCACTCCTTTCGTATTGATGATCATCTCAGAATGTGCTTCATCAAAGCTATGCAAAATCCGCTGAAATATCATCTACAATTTTTTTCCTTCACAGAGAAACTTTACAATATATTTATTAAAGATTCATTCTCGTTTTCTTCATGTTAAAAAAGTAGAAAAAAAGGTCGTACCAAAGTCGTTTATCTTTCAAATGAGAAATTTTTTAGCAATAGGAGAGGTAGTAGATAAATTGTCGAAATAAAATGTTCTCATTTTGCAACGTTTTCAAATATGTGATTTAAATCCTATGGAGCTTTGTTTGAAACGCTTTTCCAGATTTTCTCGTAGGGCACCGTTTGATGATAAACTGATTGTACGCTGGACGTCGATATAAATTCAAGTAGACTTCAGAGCCGACGAACACGATTGAAACCGGAAACTGGTTTCCACGGAGTCAGCGAATCATAGATTGAAAACCCCTAACTGAAAGTGATATCGTTGTCGAGTCGTGTACATTTCATTCTCGCAAAGCGACTCATCGAGTACGATTCACATTAAGCTTTCCGCAAACGTTGGCGACGCACCGTATCCACTTATCGTTGGTAATTTAATCTCGCCTCCCAACCAATGATCACTTCGGATCGTTAATCCAATACGTGGCGACCAATAATTTTCCGTTAGAAAGAGAGGTGAACCGCATTCTAACTATAACAACATAACACAATAATTTTCACCCTTCTGTCTCCTCATTTTACCCCCTTTCGATAAAGCGACACAGCGAGACAAAGCTTTGTCAATCGAGATCAAAGAGATCTTTATGTATTGATTCGATTTATCGAAAAATTTCACTCTATTCAGGTGCAACACAATTTCATCAAATATTCTGCTCTTCAAATATTAAATTTCCGAATTCGTGAAAATATATTTGATTGACTTAAAAAATACGCGAATTGTGGGAATATGTTGAATTTGAAAAATATTCCACATTATTTTCGTTGTCAAAACGATTAATATTAAAGATTTGAGATATTGTATGGGATATTTAATAATTTTCCTGAAATTAGAGAAGGAATTAAAAGTTTTTATATTTCAGGAATTAAAAATTCAGAATTAATTTGTCTACTAACAAAAGGTGTGCAAAAACAATTAATCGCGCTGTGATAGTAAAAACTTGTTTGCCCTAAATTCACCTTTAATTTGAAAATCTCATCTTCTCTTTCGCATTGTCGAGTCAATTAGCAATGAATGTTTGCATGTCATCATAAAAAATTGGATGTACATTAAATTTTTGATCAGAGAAATCGATCGCATCAGTCTATATTCTATAGTGTCGCGCAGTTAATTGACGAGCGTGTAAAATGCAATGGCCGTTGTGGTCTTTTTCCGCGATCATATTATGGATTTAACGCGATACACGAGGCATGACAGGAACAGTGACGGCTTTCCATTTATGAATTTGAAGGATATGATTGGTGCCTGGAACATCCGATTCGGTAATAATGACGCTCACTCTCCTGATTCAAAGGAAAAAAAAGCGTCATCAAATCAAAGTCTAAATAGAGCAGGACCTCTAATCAATCAAAGAAAAAGTTGTATTCAACTATAAAAAATCACTAACACTTCTGCAAAAATCTCTAAGCTTCTTTTTTTCTAGAAGTAATCTAAAGTGAATCTGTAATCTATAAAATGATATCCATGTAATCCTTCATCTAAGATAGGCAAAGAAACCCAGTGCAGAAGATGAGAAATCGGACCATATGCACTTTTCCATAATAATAATCAATGGTTCTCTCGGTGATCGTTTGATATTTTTGGGGCTCGCTCTGTCACAAATGAGGGTTTCCTAATCGTACGATAAATCACTTATTCCCTGCCCATAAAGCCAGCCGTTTGGTTCTCAAGTTGTTCCTTCAGATCAATCTATACTATAATAAATCCATAATCCTCAGTTATAGCTATAGCAAGACCCCTTTGACACACGTCTTCCATGAAAATGCAGGAAATATCAGAAATTGGAAAAGATCATTTATTCTCCCCAAAAACCAATCAAACTCCCACTTTAGGTAAAAAACAAAAGGAATATATAGTCCACTATTTCAGGATCATAAATTCCATTTGAGTTAAGCAACTCCATATAAATATCAAGCATTTTAAATACCCACCATTAAATCTTGAAAGGGAACAACAGCCAGAGAAACAGAAGCGTGACAAAATGTGCTTGAAAAGCGTCGATGCGAAAAATCGAAACAATCGCTGGTTGAAAGCGTATTACGAGGTCTGGAGTATTCGAAGTTGTATGTAATAATCGAGAATAGCAGTTACTGTACGGCTTAGGGCGTCAGGGCACCAGATAATCCTGTGGATTATTTCACCCGAGTCCTCATAAATTCCACGGACCTACGCTCTTACGCGTGACTCACAGAGTTGGATTACTATACGTAAAGCCATAGCACTGGAGGGTATCTAACCGTATATAGAATCTCCCAACGCATAAGGAAGATTTTGAGTAAAAACTCATTTGGATGCAGTGAAATGAGACGTGGCGAGTGAAATCCTAGGATCGTGCATGCGAAAGCCTCGAATCGTTTCCACTTCGGCGATGATCGACTGCCGCACTCAGGAGCTTATCGGTATGTTTCTACTGAAAAGAGCCTACCTTTCGAACCTTTCTGATTTCGGCACAAAAACTTGTCTCGCTAAAGTGGCCAATTTTACATCCTTCTTGTCATCAGAGAATGAAACTATTGATATCAATTTTATTGCGTAATGCTGCACGACAATTGTTTTTAAAAAGGGTGCAAAACGATTAATTTTCTGGAAATGGCCAGCAATCCTTTTGATTGTAAACATAAAATTTAGAATACAGATGGCGGACACGGATGCTTTCCCCCATTCAATTACCTTACGAGTAGGTGATAACTGTTCATGCTTATTCATGTCCGCGATTCATTTCAATTCCGGAATCCGGCACGTGCTACTGGCGCACGTCCTTTGCAATTCTTTGCCTCTATCGCTTGAACTTAATCCTTATCGGATAAATCTCAAGTCGTCTACGAATCGGGTGGACGTAGGAAGGTCCATTAACCAGGGTTAGGGAGAGTGAGAGAGCGAAATCTGTCGGGTTATCTTGCAAGGTTAATGAAAACTCGGCATCTTTCTGGGTGGCAGCCCTCCCACAGGGGTTGCCTTCCAGTCTCTCGAAGCGCGCGCCAGGGTGATGGACGAGCGACGCTCAGCAACCTCCGCAGGAGTAAATCGCTTTGGGACTGCAGTTATGCAGACTATCTATGCGTCACTCTGGCATTATGTGCGACGGAGTATGGGAACGTGGCCCCTGGGACTATGCCCGGTGAAGGGAGACGAGAACGAGGATGAGGATGAGGAATCTCTCTTCTGTTGAGTCTATCTATAGCTCCACAAAATTATATCACAATTCACAATACTACACCCTATCACATTTTCAAGCTTCGGGTGCTCTTTTAATAGTCTCGCGACAGTGGATCGCGCACTGCATCTCATTAAAATCCAACGGGATTCTCTGCGATTCAATCGCCCTCACGTACACGACATCGAAGATGAAACATGTCCGCACCCGTTTGATGCATGAGCAATTCGATACCCACATGATAGATTTCACACAGAAAAGTTGACGTCAGTTTTACGCTTTTCTTTACATTTTGTACGCCCTTTGTGTCTCGTCTGCGCGGAAAAGAGCTCTGTTGAAATTCTCATTTGAAAAAAAAAATTACTGTATTAATTAAGCATTTTATTATATATCTTGAAATAGAATTGTGAAGAGGTAATTAATCATAACAACAATGAGAAAACAGTGTATAATATATATTTTTTTTAGTACAACGGCACCCATCTGAGTGTAACCGGGTCAAGCGTTACTTAACTACAGTGATCGAACGAGAAGCTTTAAACATTTCCATATGTCCACGCGGACATATAACATAGTCGTATCATGCATTAAATTATTCTATATTTGCATTATTTTTTTTTTGTTTAAGAGGATTAATTTTATTAACTATGATGACTAATGATTTTTAAATTATTACTTAATCGATAGTTTCATTTTGTTCTCTTCCATAAAGGCTCACAGCGTATTTTTATATTCAGCTTTATATTGATAGATAATAGCGAAAATTTTTATGCGATGCTTGAGATTTTAAGAGATTTCGAGTGACTGAAGAATTTCAAGGGATTTCAGAGAGATTTTAAACTATTTTAGGGAATCTTAAGGTATTTTTAAGGGATTTCATTCAATTTTAAGGAACTTTACAGAATTATAAGGAACTTTGAAGAATTTTATGGGATTTTAAGAGATACCCAGCGTTTGTAAGGAATTCCGATGGATTTCAAAAGAACCCGCAAGCCAAATTTATGACATTGAGCAAAATTTTGTTCCTATAGTCTCAAGGGTGTAGAATTCTAAGCGAAACGCACACACACAAACATTGATTTGATGAAAATTATTGATTACATATATATATGTGTGTAGATTGTATTTTTCCCCGATAAGCTTGTTAAAATCCTTGTATATAAAAATATTTTAATTACTCACGCTTGTGTAGATCGTGCTTATAAATAAATTGTTGACAGAGTTCTAGTAAACTTACCTAAAACAAAAAAAGAATCTCATTAATACACAAACTTTGTATAATTTGTTCTCAATATTTAATCGTACACGAAAAAAATTAATCTATCCTACACTGAGAAACTCTGTGTTAGAAAAATTACTAATATCAATAGCAAGTAGGGTCAAAATCCCAAAATTGAGACATTTTAATACAGAAAAAAATTAATTTTACTACTTAAATAGGAAAAATTACTATTTAAATAGTAAAAATTATTATTGAAATAGTAAAATTAATTATTTTCTGTATTAAAATACCTCAATTTTGGGATTTTGCCCCTATTTGCTATCGATATTAGTAATTTTTCTAACATAGAGTTTTCAATGTATATTTCCTATTCTAAAAACTAACTAATAGTATTTAGGGGCTGTCCTTAAATTACGTAAGGTTTTTAGATGGGATGGGGGGGGGATAAGCATTTTTCTATGCTGATTTTACGTAGGGGGTACGTGGTCAAAAAACTTTCTTACGTAAGATTTATCCTTTTTGAAAATCACTGACAATCAAATTTATATATAAGAGGTATTTAAACAAAATAACAAAATGTTATATTTCATGTAATTTTTTAATTTCTCCTTTATAGTGAAAAATGTTCGTTTGAAAAGAGTCGTTGTTTTTATATTGTCTCATACGACAACATTAAGAAAAAATGTATTCAAAGAAAATTACGTAAGATAAGGGTAGGAGGGGGGGGGGTATCAAAACTTACGGACCCTTACAGAGGGGGGACGTGGGTCAAAATTCCAGAAAACAGCCTTACATAATTTAAGGACGCCCCTTAGTACAACGGCACCCATCCGAGTATAACCGAGTTAAGCGCTGCTTAACTTCAGTGATCGAACGAGAAGCCTTAAACATATCCATATGTCCACACGGATATATATCATAGTCGTATCATGCATTAAATTATTTTATATTTGGATTTTAATGAAATTTCACAAGATTACAAGAATTATTAAAGGATTGCAAAAGGTTAATAATCATTTCAAGAAATTTCAAAGGGTAAAAAAAGGGTTGAACGGATTTTAAAAATACCAAGGAATCTTAAGACATAATATTTGATTTTAAGGATTGTAAGAGGTTTTAAAAAGTTCAAAAAAGTTAGCAGATACATTTTTCAGATTTCTATAAAGATATCCAGACATCTACAAGCATTTCACAACTTTTAAGTAATTTCAAGGAATTTTAAGTTTTTCAGACGATTGTAAAAAGTTTCAAAATATTTTTAACGATTTGAAGACATTCTGTTGTAACTCCATAACAAATATTTTCCGTGTAATTATATTAATTAATCAGGTGTATTATTCTTAGAGTAAAGTGCTCGCTGACTGAGCTATAAGAGCAACGCTCTGATTTAAATAGAAAGCAGATCTCTCGAGTTCGATTGAACATTTCGCCTTTGGAATAGAAATGGAAGCAAAGCGTGTAAGTTTTGCTGCTCGAGACATGTTCGATGACAGAACGAACGAATCGAAGGCTGCAAGATCATGCCACGAAGTGGAAACTAATAGGACAGTGCTATCTAGAACAACGCGCTTTTGCACGTGTGCGATTCAGGAACAGGCTTCCCGTGTCACTGCGTTAATAATCGTGGGGGTTTCGAGAGTCGCATTGCTTCATATGCAAATCAGACAATCAGACGTGATACGTGTGCCCTGCCTGCTCTAGCTGCTCTGGCCATCGGTAGTTTAATTAGATTGCTCTGACATGGCACCCGTGGCACCGACAGCGCTCCCTGACAAACGCGAAGTGACGCACCGCGATAGAAGCGCCTATCCGGAGCCTGGGGCTGCTTTTTGGAATAGAAATCTCACCACATCGCCATATACCTTCCCTCTAAAATGCGAGTCTGATGATTGGACAAATTCCACCACGACTCCATCACTCCGGGACGTCCACACATTGTTTTGCGATAAATTAGTTGTCCAAATAATTATTGTCGGGATCCTCAACATACTATGTTCAACCCTTCGGGAATATATTCTCGAAGGGTTGCTTAGTAACAGTGACCTTGCATTATTCGAAAGAAAATCAATCACACTATGCAAGGAATTTTCGTTTTGTTGATGCTTAAAACTTGAAACGATGATTTTGAAGCTTCAAAGTAGACTTTATTAAGTATCCAGGGAATATTTGAGAGCCAATTACACGTGACATGCATATCTAGACTTGATCTTGTCCATTCACTTCATCGTTTACTTTATTCATTTTGGAATCACTTAGATAAAAATTTGGTCATTGCATGAAACGGTTTGATTGTCCCACGCAATCCATTACTTAAATATGCAGATAAACATCAATCACTGAGGCAGAAAAGGAAACATAACTTCCTGGTTGTGTCAATCCTATTAAATAAGATGCCTTTTAGCTATTCATAAGATACTTTTCTAAATAGGGCATGTCTTTATTATTGATCTACTATATAACTTATGTTGGATGATTTAGCTCTTTACGCAGAATTATGTAAGCGGGGAGAAAAAAGGCTATTCAAGCAAAATGATATATTTAAAATGATATTGATGATGGAAACGATTAGTTGGGTGGAGTTCTTTCATTCCCTAAATAATTTTTCTGTGTTTAGGATATTTGAAATTTTTATAATCTTATCTTTTTATGATCTTATCGTTATTCACAATTAAAATCTCATAATTTAAACTTAATCTTCAGATAAAACATTCCCTGCAGGAAAATTTCTCATCCAGTTAAGACAGTTGTACCTTTTTTTATCATTCCGCAACATTACTCGCATTTAAGCGAACTCTATCTTATGATACTCTTTGCTAGTGCAAAGCCTTGGCTTTGCGATGCCGTAACATAGAAATGTAGTCGTAACCCGGAGATATGGATCGTAGGGAAGTATGCCGGTTGCGGTCTACGATGCAGTGGACGTAACTTAGTCACCGCAAGTCCGTGTTTCTCTGTAATCCATATTTCTATGTTATGTCTGCGCTTCTAATTCATGCGGCATTGTAAACCGCGCTTACGCTCGGCTGTCCTCTCTTCGTAATATAATCAATAGCGGAAACAGGATACGTGCAAAGAAGATAGTTTAGGATACCAAGACATGCCTACCTGAGAATGTTATCTCTGCAAGTCTCTCTTATTGTCAACGATATAAAACTCAGATAAAAGAATAGTATTTGACTTTGTCTTCTCCACAAAAGAAAAAAAGAACGCCGAAGAATGTAGAAAAGAAAAGAGAAATAAGGAACAAAAAGACTCTGAAAATCCGCTCTTGCATAGCTTACTTAAGGAGATTTCTCAGGCTTTTGTGTTCCAAAGCTGTCTTATATTTAAAAGGTTTTGATTTAGAGTTTGTTCGTTCATTTTGCTTAGCTTGACCTCGTACGAGTCAAAAGAAGTGAAAAGGTTTGAAAATGCGCTTGAAAAATTCAGACCTAATAGTGACACAAATCACGTGCGAAAAAGCAGAGAAAAAACATTATGAAAATAAACAGTGGAGCAGAACATGAATGCAAATCATGTGCATTGTCTATATTCGATTCGTCACCCTTGGCGAGGCGTCTGGATGATTTATCGAATTCATTGTCACGTCGTATCGGCTCTTTCCTCTTTTAGATTCCAGTGGTCCACGTGGTCCTTTCTTTAGGGCGAGACGTCTTTCCGATAAACGAATTGTTCATGGGGACGCTATTCGCCACTGTAGACGAAAATACTAAAATAGTCGATACGCGTGAGTCGCATGGGGAAAGGCTGAATCCACCATCAACCTCCCTCGGGAATCCCTCGCGAAAGCGAAACAACATTGACGCGAGAAAGACGCGTGTTTTGCAAGAAGGCGCGGAAGGACGCTGAATTACTTATACTCTCTTCATCTCTTCCTCTCTTCATCTCTTCCTCTCTTCATCTCCTCCTCTCTTCATCTCTTCCCCCCTTTCCTCCCTCAAAATTCAGCAGTAAGGCGTTAAGGACATGTATGTATTGCGAATGAGTCCCTTTCATCTTAAGCTTCGTCGAATGCAAATTGCCCTTGTCGTAAAACGCCTCCATAGTCGAGACGGGATACGTTGACGATGATAGACGCAGACGACGTATCGTCGAAGAAGAAAAAGATAAAAAATAAAAGAAAAAATATATAAAAAAAAACATAGCAATTTCCTCCTCGTCTTCGCCTACTCGTCTCTGCATTACGATAGCGCAAAAATATCGATCGTCGATAAAAGAAATATTCATTGTTCCTATACACTCACTATTTTTCATCCCTTCGCATTTTCCATTTTCCTCCCTTTACGACGAGGCTTCGATTATTCTACAGCGTATGATTTGCTAGCTGATTCCAATAGAAAATTGTAGCTCACATTTATATTACTCTGAATTTTGTGTTTTTTTATATTGCACAATATTCATGCGTGGTGGAACATTTTAATTTAAAATTCTCATTTTATGAATCTGTTGGAGGTTTTAATTAAGGGAGAGGATTCGTATACATATATAATATATGTGCTGGAATGAGAATTAAATGTGCACTCAAAGAGGAAAAATTTGTGCAAACTTATTCAGATTTATTGTCAGGAAATACCCTTTCAATTACTAAAGTTGAATATTGATGCTTGAGCAAATAAAATACCTGAGAATATAGGAAGATAGATGGTTGATAGGATGATAGAGGCTAACGATTCCACTCGAAGTCGCGGCAGATGGCTTCTGCATCACAAACCCTTCAACGGCAACTATCGCGTGACTATACAATGATCGATGCTTGGCCGAGTTAAATAATTCAAGAGATTTCTGTTGTTTAGTCTTGCGAATATTCCTTTCTTGCTGCCATCTGACCCTGACGTACGATAATTGTTCCATTTTCTCTTCGAGACATTTTTAAACCAAGAAATGATCAAACAAGTAAAAAGAATTGACGGATTATTGAAAAATATACTTTTTATTGACTGTAAGCTTGTTATATGTTTGGTAAAACAAGCACGTTTCAAAAACTCCTGTTCTTGATATCATAATTCAATTTTCTGACCAAGAGGGTGAAGTTCGCGTGCAATCGAATTTATCGTGGTCAATGATCGCGCCTTTTGCCACATTTTTAACAATGGTGCTGACCATGTTCAGTGAAAACTCGAGCTTTATAGAAACTTCCTTTTTATAAAGGCGCAGGACTTACTTTCGGTGGAACTTTATTGACAAACGATAAAATCTAGTTGGAAGGTCCCTGCCTATAAATTTCGAAGCACTTCCGCTCGACGAATCGTTCGACAAACCGCTCGGTGTATAAATCACTTCCACCCGGTAGAAGCTTTACCACCGATCCGTAATATTTCCATTCTTGAATTAAAGAAACTGCATCGATGAACCCACGTGGAATTCACCCGGTGCAATCTCGCCAAATGCGAATTTATCATTCCTCGCGGGTTTTCTAGTCTTTCGAATTTTTTAGCTTCGAAACCTTTAGACTTGGACTGATCTAAGATGCTCTAAAATACATTATTATTAGTGACTGAACTGATTCGGCGGACAATTTCAAATTCCCGGTTTTCCCCGGTCAGTTTTTTCAATTTTCTTCAAATAGAACAAAAGAATTGCAAAATTATTTATTTTTTTTTTATTGAGAGAAATAAAAATACTTTCTCTCATATGGTATTAGTTGAAACTACCGAAATGTGACGAAATTTTTTACATTTATTGGATTAAGAATATCAAAAAATGTTCTCAAAACCTTTTTTTTTTATTTATTTACTAGCAGAATAAGCAAATAATTACACATCGAAATTAGACAAACGATTAACATATTACTGTGTAATAAATAATACAACGGCACCCATCCGAGTATAACCGAATCAAGCGTTGCTTAACTTCAGTAATCGAACGTGAAGCCTTAAACACTTCCATATGTCCAAGCGGACATATATCAGTATCATGAATTAAATTATTTTACATTTGGATTTTAATGAAATTTCAAGAATTATTAAAGAATTCTAAGAGATTTATAGGGATATTTAGAGAAATCAAATGATTGTTGAAATTCCTTAAGGAATTTCAATATATTTCTCAAGTATTCAAGAGAAAAGATTTTAAATTATAAATTATTCTATATTTGGATTTTAATGAAATTTCCCAAGATTTAAATAATTATTAAAGAATTTTAAGTGATTTATAAGGATTTTTAGAGAAATCAAATAATTGTTGAAATTCCTTAAGAAATTTCAATGTATTTCTAAAGTATTCAAGAGAAAAGATTTTCAAGAGATTTATAATTATATTAGAATTGATTCTAATCTCTTAAAATATTTTGGAATCTCTAGAAAAATTCCTTAAAATCAGTAAAAACTTTTGCAATTGCAAAATTTTAAAATCAATTTTAAAGTCTCTAACATTTCTTGAAATTCTAAAAAATATCAAAAAAAATCCCGGGCAATACTGCAGGTGAATTTCTGCCAGTAAATAAATAACTCCCAACAAATGTAGCAAAATCATCAGACTAGATGTCGGAAACTTCAACCAATTTATATATGATAGATAATTATTAAAAGAATGAAAACTTGAATTTTGAAATTCCAATCAAATCGCCACCCTGTGATTATTACTATTGTTCAAAAAAAGCAGTAAAACAAAGCGCGAGTTCAAGGTAAAAAACTTGAAAAGTAGGAAGTTTTTTAGATGTAAAGAATAGAGCTTGTTTACCGACATTTAAATATTAATTTGACATCAGAACTTCCGACTAGGAAGAGTGGAAATGCTTAACTCGTTATGCGAGACGTCGCGAGGCGTGGACGCGATATTACACCGCCTCGAGCCAACGGCTTGACTAACGACGTCGTCCTCTTAAAAGGCCGAGATATAAATATGTAGAACGAAGAAGCGGTAATTAATGCAATCAGCGGGTTTACTTTCATACTTTGGAGTTTTGCACCACAAACTATAGCTGCTCGAACAATTTAAGTTATTTATACGCGGCAGCAGTCCCGGAACATATTTGCCTTCAAATGGACGCTTGTTAATTTATGGTGAAATGCCACAGGTCACACCATCCTATGTAGACACCCGCATGTTGTTGGATTATTCAACAGGACACACCGCCCAATGGTGCCGAACAATTGCGGGAGTGATCCGATCCGAAACATCGCGGATTAGTTTCAACAATATCAAATTCAAATGCAGGCCACGCGCATATCCGAACATTTTGTCATTTCAGTGATCATTGACCAGGAATCTTCTTTTTACAACAAAAATTCAGCGTTCGCTCTAATTACTCTTTACTTTATTTGTAAAAATACTGTACAATCAATTTAGTTTCGCTGCATATTCAAATATAAGGTCAGTAATCCAACTAGTCAAACTTTTACTATAACTCAGATTGATCGCGACAGGTTTTTCAGAGGACAATTTAATTTACTCTCATCACATGGATGGAGTTAAAATAATGTCCGCGATGATTTTTGCAGCAATATAATATTTAATGCGAGTCGTTAATGTCGAAACTGGAATTTAGCAAAGAGGAACGTAGGACGACGTCGTGAGAAAGACATTTTAAACATGGTGTGCACATTTGGCCTTTTATTCGAATGCAAGAACATCACTGTCAGTTCCGCAATGTTCCCGAGAGGTAATTACGAATCAAGAATCTCGAGCTTGGGCATCCAGCAAGAAGAAAACGTAGGCGAATCGAGTAGGCGTGGGTGTAGGCGCGTACGTTGGCATAAATACATTAGGTCTCCTATCCCAGTTAATAAGAAGAAACGCGCGTATCTCCCCTGCGCGCTCATTGAAACGCATTATTATACAATTACAAGATTCAGTACACGTAGGTATTGAAATTAAAGTCGATACGTGCTGCGACTCCAGTCCAACCGGAATTAAATTCGCAATAAAATCATAAACAAACTAATTAGGTCTAGCGATAAGCAAAAACCAGGTTCTTCTTCGAGGAAGATTGTTAGATCCTCATAAAACCACATCTGGAGTCTAATGCACAAACCTGTATTCGAATTACACACTCAATTGCTAAGACAATATTAGCGTGGCGAATCTTTTAGTTATTATGTTTGCAACTGATAATTGCGTTTGGTCATTTCTAGTATGAGTGGTCTGGCTCTTTTTGTTCTGATATGAGTATCTTTGCAACCTTAGGAGGTTCAATATTCTCTTCATGGCCTGTACGATGACTTGATCCATTCATTACGATGACAAATATCCGTGAAATCGTTAAAATGAAGTTGCTTCAGCCTTACTTCATCGATAATAAAGCAATGGATCCACTTATGGAACTCGACTTCGAGTGAGTTAATAGATAGTCACTTTTTATATTATAGAATTACTGGCAGAATTGATTCATCGGAAAGCAGACCTATTCGCGACAATTTATATGATTTAACTGTCTCATAAATAGGATAATCATCTCCTTATAAATATAACTCTTATAATTTATGTTCCTTATAATTTATGCAACCAAACATGAAAACATCGAAATGATCACTAATCTACAGCCTACAAAAGATTGTTATCAGAATTATTAAACAGGTACATGTAGTTACAATTCAGCAAAGAAATATAGCATTAATGAAACCACTTTCGGTAAATGAAACCATTAAACATGAAAGCTTTCATGTATCCAGAGCGAATATCCTGACGTTTAATAATTTCGTTTGGAAGAACTAATTTTCATAATGTTTGGCATGCATCAAACCCAGCGGCAACACCAGTGAATTTTGTAACGGTATCAGCGGGACTTGGCGAATCATTCATACGCATTGCATAAGCCGTGTTCAGTAATATGTATATTTAAAATACATTTCATGTAACAAGCTTAACCCAAATTGTGTTATATCAGCTCACAATTGCACACACCAACAATCCACCAGCTCAGCATATTCACGGCTGAGCACGCTCGGAAATAAATGATCCCTCTGTGAAAATGAATGGGCTCTGTAACATTGGTTAAATATCGTTTGAAAGATTCTTCTGATGCGAGAAAAACTGTTATTTTCACAGACATTGTCTACTATTTTAATACACTTTTGTCCCGCTCTAAAATTGCTTTTATAACATATAAAGTAAAAGCTAGCTTGCGCTTTTCCAAATGCCCGTATTTAATTCACATCTGGGTCACTATCGTATCTCTGATGAATTAATTTTTTTTAAGACAAGTTGAAAATAATACACTAATGGAATACAATTCAATTTTCATTATTTTCTTCTCAAAATAGTAGTTTATAAGCTTTTCCATTAGAGAATTTAGGTCGTTATCTCTAGAAGTAGAAATTATCTCGATCAATTGTAAATGTCAAGTCATTCAGAAGAACTAAAAACTATTCTTGAACCTCTATAGTTCCTAATAATTCAGATGTCTTTTTCTTATTCATTAGTCAATTAACGTCAGTTTAAATAAAAAATGACTCAATCTAAATCTGCTTACTGTAATTAGACCGAAGACTTTCGCTGTATCGGAAATACGATAATGCCAGCGGGAACTTTTAAAGAATCCGACGAGAATTCTCTGACCATAAGACTGGTTCACCGTCGTGTCGCTTCGAGAATTATGTCTCCAACGACCACGTGTAATTTAGACCCCTTTTCAGTCTGCGAACCGCTGCGAGAGTCTCGCGGACTTAAAATATCGGTGGTTCACTGGATTTAAAGCGTAGGTAGAAATACAGCATCCCACTAAAGAAGTCTAAACACTCGCTGTAACAACAAACCTTACATGGAGTAAACTTAATCCAAATTTTTTACTACAAATTTTTTACTACAATTTTTTGTATCTAGAATCAAATCGCGAACAAAAATGTTTGAAAGCTTTTAAATTGAGTATCAAAATCGTATTTGTCGCAATATGAAATTTCGTGCTTTAGATCGATATTTCACATGGTCAAATATTCCGATGGAGACAAAATTGAATCAGGAGTTGGCGGATGCTTGGCAGAAATTCCGAAGCGACTATTATCGAGTATCGATTCCTACCATATAATGGCACGTATAGAATCGCTCCTCGTATTGCCAGGATGTAGGGTTACATCTCTTCCTTTACTTATTCATCCAGCATTTACTTACTTAGATCCGAAGAGGGGCCGTTAGAAAAAAACGACCCCTCCGAGATAACTTCAATTTACGATTCCAGTCCTTACGGTACTTAACCCGTTTAAGGAGAGCTATAGGTCGTTCTTAGTCCAAGACAGGTCGTATATTTTCTCAAATTTTCGAGACTGTGTTCGACATTCATTGCTTCACTTTTTCTCGTTTCTTCGAGTTGTGCCGTTTTTTCAATTACTTTCAGATAAACTATTTACCTGACTATACAAACAAAAAAGATTTAAAATTCTTAGAGGTTTTTTTTTGAAGCTGGTTTCGAGCAAACAGATACCGAAACGTGAAACAGGTTCTAGTCCCTTCTAATCTTCTCTTGAGCTCATCGCGAACCTTTTGGTACCCAGACTCGCGCGACACTGATTGCAATAAATTGCAATCTCGCCTTCTCGCGTGCTTCTCTTGCCGAGATACTCACGTATCTGTCGTCTTGGTAGGCTTAGTCTTATCGCTCAACACTTCAGCTCCTGTATTCGAATCTGGTATCTCGTCAACCAGCGTCAAAGAAAAAAGGCACTGAGCGAAAACAAGACTCGCGAAGTATCAAATGAAGCAAAAGAGGATAGACGATAAAAAAAGTAGATACAAGAATAAAAGTCAAAGATACAAGAATAAAACTCAGAGATACAGAAATAAAAGGCGGAGAAAAAATGACTACTGATTACTTTACTGATGGATGTAATAAATTCTGCCTTTTGATCCAAATATACAAAAAATTGGCTCAGTATTAATATCTCCCTCGAACTATCATCATGACAAACCTGTACCTATATGTATATATTTATTTCTACACGCATCTCACATTCTATAAAAAAATTTTTTGAAACGATTGGCCCATCGGTCATTTGAAAATGCGCAAGTTACATACATGCCGAATAATTTCGCTCGAGCGAGCAAATATTGACACGAGTATTCCGTTCAGTTGGATTCAAATTCAGGAAACGAACGGGCATCAATCAAACGACTTTCGTTCATTCTTCTGTGCGATATTATATTTTTTTTTTATTTCGGAAATGGGGTGCACCTGTGTTCCGTTCCACGTTACAATTTTTCCAGAGAGGATCACACACTACAGCGCCGAAAGAGGACATTGTATAAAGTTTGCATGAGCCCAGCAAAGCATGAAGTGTAAGACGTAATCTGGAAACCAAGCAAAATCTGACCTGAATCCGTGCTGGAAAAATTTAAAAGCTTCCAAGATTGAAAGCTCCATATAAGATTTTGATGCACACTAGGGGAATCAAATTGCCAGCATCCAGAACCCTGAGGTTTAGGTGGAAAATTTCAAACTAATTCTAAACTAACTCTGAACTACCGTTTATCTAGAAATCTTAAAGTGAATCGGAATGGGATATGTGCGCAACGATCTGCACTTCTCTAGATAAATGTGGCGTGTTATCCTAAGTGCTGGTATCGATTCGCGCACGGACCTTTAGGTATTCTATCGTCTGCCCTTCCGAGAAATTTGCGTGCGACATTACTATTACTGTATATAGATGTATATATATATATATATATATATATATATAT